>CM038146.1:94306650-94564417 GCA_021437245.1 Aegilops speltoides | reverse complement strand
GTACCAAGGAGGTTCCCGGCAAAGAAAGGGCCAAGGATTCATGAACAAGATGTTAATTTGCCAAGGACAAATTTGGCGGAGTGGCCATCCGATGATTTTATGGTTAAGCAGTTTCAATGAGGAATTTGAGCCAAGGAAAATTAATGGAGGACTTACAAGATAAGTGTCCTCAATATTATCAATTGACTGATTCTTTATGGGAGGTTAATATATTTCCCGAATTTCCAGCCATGTTTGATATTTATGAACATCTTATACCATGGATTTAGAGGATTTCACAAGCTTGTAAACTCCCGCAGGGGGTAATATTAATGATCCTCGAATCTGAACTTAGAGATTTTCTTTAATTACGTGGAAGAATCTAGGAGGCAAAGTTACCATAGGGAGCATTCTTTTCCGCTATACATTATTTTGCTTTTATTGGTAGATGCATTAACGTAAGGACGTATGTCACATGTGCGCCCCGATCTTTGTGTCCTCAAGAGGCCTGGTCGTTATAAAGGTTATAACTTGGGGAAAGTTGCAACGAGGTTGCGTTAATAGTAGAAGGGGATTTTTTAGGAATTTATGCAACTTGTGGCTAATTTTTTAATATAGCCCAAGAGGGGAATGCTTGTACCTCCTGCTTATTTGGATAAAGAAGCTATGTTTGATCATAATTTTCTTGAGAGGAATGAAAACCTCCATTATCGACTAACCTATGAAGAAACGTCCCCTCACATTTTTCCCCCCCTTCCTTTTTGATTATCGGCAAAAGGAAGATATGTTGTCACCGGGAAGAAGCAACCGAATATGAGAGGGGAATGGAGGCAGCTCGCCAACACTGCTGTCAGAGGCGGTTGCCTCGATCTCAAGATTACCCCAGCTTACTTATGGATATCACCCGGTCACTAGTATTAGACCAACTTAGGCCAAAAGCCTGCTGGGAGACGATTTTCACCGATTACATTCATGTTCACACACTAGTCGCGGTGCTCATACTCTTTCATTGTATTATCCATGTTAGTTTAAGTTTTTTTTCTAGTTTTTCTTCTTGTGTGTTTGATAAACCTTAAGAAAACCAAAAATTAGTTAGTTTAATTTTTGCTTGTACTAGAAATTAAAATGAAAACCCAAAAGATTCTCGTTTCTTTTACTTGTTGGGAGTTTCCGTAAATAGTTTTATTTTCTTTTTCTTTTCTTTTTCTTTTGGGGTAGAAGACCATATTGAAAATGCTTAGTGGATCTTATAGGCATGATTGTTTATTTAACAAGAGCCCATATTACTTGTCTCTCTTGAGTTGAATGCTTGTAGATTCCAGCTTAGTCCAATGCAGCACTTTATTATTATACACATCGGCGGTCGAAAAGGAAAGGTAATGATGATATATGATGGACTTATTGGGATGAGAAAATGGTATGAACTCCTCTTGTTTTTTAATATGATGAGTTCATCGCCTCCACTATTATGAAGTAAACATATTTGCAATGACATTTAGAGATTATAGTTGCTTGTGCCATGCTTGATTAGCTATGAGTTATAATGGTTTACCTTATGGCCAACATGCTATTAGAATGATTATCATGTGAAATGATGGGATGGTATCCTCCTTGAATGATTATGACTCATTGGCACATGTTCACCATGTAGTTGAATCAAATCAACATAGCCTTCACGATATTTATGTTCATGGTGGATTATATCCTACTCACACTTGACTGTGTAAATTAATTTTAATGCATGTTTACGATCGTTGTCACTCTCTTGGTCGCTTCCCGCTTTTGCTAGCCTTCACTTGTACTAAGGGAATACCGCTTGTGCATCCAAACTCCTTAAACCCCAAAGTTGTTCCATATGAGTCCACTATACCTACCTATATGGTATTTACCGCTGCCCAAGTAAATTTGTATGTGCCAAACTCCAAACCTTCAAATGAAATTTGTTTTGTATGCTCGAGCAGCTCATGTTTCAACTAGGGCTGCCTATATCTTCCATGCTAGGTGGGTTATTCTCAAGAGGAGGGACTCCCCTCATTCACGAGAAAGGCTAACGGATGCCCATCCCATGATCCAAAAAGATCAAAGCAAATCAAAATAATTAAACAAAACTCCCTGGTTGTTGTATGTTGGAGGCACTGTTGTTTCAAAAGCCATGGATTAATGCTTGTTGGTGGTTGGGGAGTATAAACCTTTACCATTCTGTTTGGGAACCGCCTATAATGCATGTAGTATGGAAGATAACCATCTCATAGTTGTTGGCTGACAAAAACTATGCTGCTCAAAATGTTATTCAATATCTATTTTAAAAATCGAGCTCGCACCTCTACAAATCCCGCTTCCTCTCCAAGGGCCTATCTATTTACTTTTATGTTGAGTCATCACCCTTGTTATTAAAAGCACCCTTGAGAGCACAACGTCATTTGCATTCATTATTATTGGTTTATATTGGGTATGACTTGACTCTAGTTGTGCTAGTTGTGTTTTCGGGAAAGAACAATGACGATGCTGAAATATTATTGAATAATATGTTGACTAATGAAAATAATTGACTCTTCCCGAGCCAATACCAAGTAATTCCGAACCAATTGAGCCAACTCCGAGCCTATTCCTAAACCCACTCCAAAGAAGAGAGGTGTTTTATTTCTCAGTCGTGAAGATATGCAAGAGGCAAAGAAATCAATGAAAGAAAAAGGTATTAAAGCTGAAGATGTTAAGAATTTACCTCCTATTGAAGAAATACATGGTCTTAATTTACCGCCTGAAGAACCACATTGTGTTGATAACCTGACACAGGTAGTAAAGGTAAATTCTCTCTATAGGTATGATAAAGTTGAAATACCCTCTACTAAATTTCATAGCCCATGCTTAGATGAATTTGATGACTTTATGGCTAGACAAGAAAGTTTTAATGCTTATGTTGATAGAGAGTTAAAGAATAATGCCTTCGAGATAGGACGCGTAGTTGATAATCTGGCTAGAGTTAAAGATGAACTTCACCGCATTAGCAAATATGCTTCTATGGTTGCTACTCAAGCTGAGCAAGTACTCAAAACTCAAAATGATTTGCTTGATGAATTAAATAATAAAAATGACTTTGCTGTTAGAGTGGCTACTAGAACTGGTAGAATGACTCAGGAACCTTTGTATCCTGAAGGCCACCCTAAGAGAATCGAGCAAGATTCTCAGAGAAATAATTTAGAGGCACCTAGTTCTTCTAAAAAGAATAAGAAGAAAGATGATAAAACTTTGCACGCTTCTAGTGAACCTACTGTAGACACACCTGAGAATCCCAATGATATTTCTATTTATGATGCTGAAACACAATCAGGTGATGAACATGAACCTAGTGATAATGTTAATGATAATGTTCATGTTGATGCTCAACCTAGCAAAGACAATGATGTAGAGATTGAACCTGCTGTTGATCTTGATAACCCACAATCAAAGAATAAACATTATGATAAGAGAGATTTTGTTCCTAGGAAGCACGGTAAAGAAAGAGAACCATGGGTTCAGAAACCCATGCCCTTTCCTCCTAAACCATCTAAGTCAAAGGATGATGAGGATTTTGAGCACTTTGCTGAATTGATTAAACCTATTTTCTTACGTATGCGCTTAACTGATATGCTGAAAGTAAATCCTTATGCTAAGTATATGAAGGATATCATCACAAATAGAAGAAAGATACCGGAAGCTGAAATTTCCACCATGCTTGCTAATTACACTTTTAAGGGTGGAATACCAAAGAAACTTGGCGATCTGGGTGTGCCAACTATACCATGCTCTATTAAAAGAAATTATGTTAGAATTGCTTTATGTTATCTTGGAGCCGGTGTTAGTGTTATGCCTCTCTCTTTATATCATAGACTTGAATTGAATAAGTTGACACCTACTGAAATATCTTTGCAAATGGCTGATAAATCAACTGCTATACCTGTCGGTATTTGTGAGGATGTGCCTGTTGTGGCTGCAAATGTCACTATCTTAACGGACTTTGTTATTCTTGATATTCCCGAGGACGATAGTATGTCTATTATCCTTGGTAGACCTTTTCTTAATACTGCAGGGGCTGTTATTGACTGCAACAAAGGCAATGTCACTTTTCATGTTAATGGTAATGAGCATACAGTACACTTTCCGAGGAAACAATCTCAAGTTCATAGCATCAATTCTATTGAAAAAGTTCCAACTATCATTTTTGGAGGTTTTGAATTTCCTCCCCCTACTGTCAAGAAAAAGTATGATATTCTTATTGTTGGGGATTTTCATATTCCCGTTGAGGTAACTTAGTGTTATTTAAAATTTCTCCGGTTCCGTGTTATTTGGAATGAGTTTGTTAACAAGACTTGATCAACCTTGTTAGTGGGTTCATTTTGATGATCACGAGATGGATGAAACTAGAAGGCACAACCTTCTATACTCTCTTTTTACTTTCTGTTATTTAGAATAAATAAAGAAAAAATAGTATTATCCGTCTGTTTTCTGAATTATCCGTGCATTAAAAAATAGTCCGAAAATAAAAGTGCTCCAAATGCCCTGCAAATTTAGTATGATTTTTTCTGGAATATTTGAGGATTTTAGGCACTGAAAACACTGCATGAGGGGCAAGCACCAGGCCACGAGAGAGGAGGGCGCCCCCCCTGTAGGGCGCGCCCCCTGTCTCGTGGGCCCCTAGTGGCTCCCCTCCACTTATGCCAGCACCCACACCCTTCAACCTCTACCCAAAAAAATCCCCATCCAGCTCAAGCACGAGTTCTAGCTCGTTTTGCTGCGATTTTTGATCTCTTAGCTCAAAGCTCCATTCGCGAAACTTCTTTGGGAGATTGTTGCTTGGTATGTGACTCCTCCATTGGTTCAATTAGTTTTTTGTTCTAGTGCTTTATTCATTGCAAATTTTTGCTGCATAGGTGACCATGTTCTTGAGCTTGCATGTTAAATTTTTGAGGTCCCAAGCAATTCCAATGCATGATATAGGCTCTAGGCACTTGTAGGAGTAGTTGCTATCAATCTTGTTTAGTTTTATCCACTTTTATTTTGAAGTTACTAAAATTTCAGAAATTTTCAGAAAAAGAAATATGCTTAGAAGAATGTACCAAGGAGGTTCCTCGGCAAAGAAAGGGCCAAGGATTGCTATACATGAACAAGATGTTAATTTGCCAAGGGACGCAAATGTACGGGCTTGTGAGTGGCCATCCGATGATTTTATGGTTGAAGCAGGCTTCAATGAGGAATTTGACGCGTATGTGCGTAATGCCGAGCTGGAGGACTTCTTACAAGATAAGTGTCCTCAATATTATCAATTGACTGATTCCTTTATGCGGAGGTTGGAATATATTTCTGCGCGTAATTCTCCTAGCGTCATGTTTGATATTTATGATACATCTTATACCATGGATTTAGAGGATTTCACAACTGCTTGTAAACTCCCGCAGTGGGGTAATATTAATGATCCTCGTAAATCTGAACTTAGAGATTTTCTTGCTAGCATTACTGTGGAAGAATCTAGGACGTAGCACAAGTTACCATAGGGAGCATTCATTTTCCTGCTATACATTATTTTGCTCTCTTTATTGGTAGATGCATTAACGATAAGGACGAAGTATGTCACATGTGCGCTCCTGATCTTTGTGTCCTCAAGAGTGCTGTGTCAGGTTATAAAGGTTATAACTTGGGGGCAATAGTTGCACGTAGGTTGCAGAATAATAGTAGAAGGGGTGATTTCTTTGAAGGAATTTATGCAACTCGTGTGGCTAATTTTCTTAATATAGCTCCACGAGAGGGGGACATGCTTGTACCTCCTGTTTATTTGGATAAAGAAGCTATGTTTGATCATAATTTTCTTGAGAGGAATGAACAATTCCTCCATTATCGACTAACCTATGATGACGCCTTACGTCGTCCTGTTACTCTTCCCCGCCCCTACCTTTTTGATTATCGTGCAAAAGGAAGATATGTTGTCACCAGGGAAGAAGCAACTGAATATGAGAGGGGAATGGAGGCAGCTCGCCAACACGCTGCTGCTCAGGAGGCGGTTGCCTCTGCATCTCAGTACTACCCCAGTTTCACTTATGGATATCAGCCCGCGGTCACTAGTATTAGACCAACTTAGGCCAAAAGCCTAAGCTCGGGGGAGCACGTATTTCTCACCGACTTTACATTCATGTTCACACACTAGTCGTCGGTGCTCATACTCTTTCATTGTATTATCCATGTTAGTTTAAGTTTCTTTTTCTAGTTTTTCTTCTTGTGTGTTTGATAAACCTTAAGAAAAACCAAAAAAATTAGTTAGTTTAATTTCCTTGCTTGTACTAGAAATTAAAATGAAAACCCAAAAAGACTTCTCGTTCTTCTTTTACTTGTTGGGAGCTTTCCCGTGTAAATAGTTTTATTTTCTTTTCTTTTCTTTTCTTTCTTTTGGGGGTCGAGAAGACCATATTGAAAATGCTTAGTGGATCTTATAGGCATGATTGTTTATTTAACATAGAGCCCATATTACTTGTCTTCTCTCTTGAGTTGAATGCTTGTAGATTCCAGCTTAGTCCAATGCACGTGCACTCTTATTATTATACACATCGGTCGGTCGTGCAAGTGAAAGGCAATAATGATGATATATGATGGACTTATTGGGATGAGAAAAGCTGGTATGAACTCGACCTCTCTTGTTTTTTTAAGTATGATGAGTTCATCGTTCCTCAGTCAGCTATTATGAAGTAAACATATTTGCAATGACATTTAGAGATTATAGTTGCTTGTGCCATGCTTGATTAGCTATGAGTTATAATGGTTTACCTTGCGTGCCAACATGCTATTAGAATGATTATCATGTGAAATGATGGGATGGTATCCTCCTTTGAATGTATTAAGTGACTCGAATTGGCACATGTTCACACATGTAGTTGAATCAAATCAACATAGCCTTCACGATATTTATGTTCATGGTGGATTATATCCTACTCACACCTGTACTCGGTGTAAATTAATTTTAATGCATGTTTACGACTGTTGTCACTCTCTCAGTTGGTCGCTTCCCAGTCTTTTGCTAGCCTTCACTTGTACTAAGTGGGAATACTGCTTGTGCATCCAAACTCCTTAAACCCCAAAGTTGTTCCATATGAGTCCACTATACCTACCTATATGCGGTATTTACCGCTGCTCCAAGTAAATTTGTATGTGCCAAACTCCAAACCTTCAAATGAAATTCTGTTTTGTATGCTCGAGCAGCTCATGTTTCAACTAGGGCTGCCTATATCTTCCATGCTAGGTGGGTTATTCTCAAGAGGAGTGGACTCCGCTCCTCATTCACGAGAAAGGGCCGGTAACCGGGATGCCCAGTCCCATGATCCAAAAAGATCAAAGCAAATCAAAATAATTAAACAAAACTCCCCCTGGGTTGTTGTATGTTGGAGGCACTCGTTGTTTCAATCAAGCCATGGATTAATGCTTGTTGGTGGTTGGGGGAGTATAAACCTTTACCATTCTGTTTGGGAACTGCCTATAATGCATGTAGTATGGAAGATACAGCCATCTCATAGTTGTTGCGTTGACAGCAAAACTATGCTGCTCAAAATGTTATTCAATATCTATTTTAAAATCGAGCTCTGGCACCTCTACAAATCCCTGCTTCCCTCTGCGAAGGGCCTATCTATTTACTTTTATGTTGAGTCATCACCCTTGTTATTAAAAGCACCCGCTGGAGAGCACACTGTCATTTGCATTCATTATTATTGGTTTATATTGGGTATGACTTGACTGGATCTCTTTTACCATGAATTACAATGTTTAGTCAGTCCTTGATCTTTAAAGGTGCTCTGCATTTATGTTTTGCGGTCTCAGAAAGGCTAGCGAGATACCATTTTGTTATATCATGTTATGATTATTTTGAGAAACTGTTGTCATCCGAGTTTTATTATTATGGTTCGCTAGCTGATTATGTTATTGATATGAGTAATTATGAGACCTATGTGTTATTGTTAGTATGGTTAGTTCATAATATTTGCTGAAACCTGAATGCTGGCTTTTCATGTTACAACAACAAGAGCAAACAGAGTTTGTAAAAGTTTTTCTTTATCACTTTCAGTTTATCAACTGAATTGCTTGAGGACAAGCAAAGGTTTAAGCTTGTGGGAGTTGATACGTCTCCAACGTATCTACTTTTCCAAACACTTTTGCCCTTGTTTTGGTCTCTAACTTGCATGATTTGAATGAAACTAACCCGGACTGACGCTGTTTTCAGCAGAACTACCATGATGTTGTTTTATGTGTAGAAAAGAAAAGTTCTCGGAATGTCCTGGAAATCCATGGAGGCACCTTTTGGAATTAATAAGAATTTTTGGCAAAAGAATTAGTGACAGGGGGCCCACGGCCTGTCCACGAGACAGGGGGCCCCTCCCCCGAGGGCACGGCCCCCTATCTCGTGGGCCCCCTGGACCTCCTCTGACCTCAACTCCAACTCCATATATTCCGTCTCGGGGAGAAAAAAATCAAGGAGAAAGTTTCATCGCGTTTCACGACACGGAGCCGCCGCCAAGCCCTAATCTCTCTCGGGAGGGCTGATCTGGAGTCCGTTCAGGGCTCCGAAGAGGGGGATTCGTCGCCGTCGTCATCATCAACCATCCTCCATCACCAATTTCATGATGCTCACCGCCGTGCGTGAGTAATTCCATCATAGGCTTGCTGGACGGTGACGGGTTGGATGAGATTTACCATGTAATCAACTTAGTTTTGTTAGGGTTTGATCCCTAGTATCCACTATGTTCTGAGATTGATGTTGCTATGACTTTGCTATGCTTAATGCTTGTCACTAGGGCCCGAGTGCCATGATTTCAGATCTGAACCTATTAAGTTTTCATGAATATATGTGTGTTCTTGATCCTATCTTGCAAGTCTATAGTCACCTATTATGTGTTATGATCCGACAACCCCGAAGTGACAATAATCGGGATACTTCTCGGTGATGACCGTAGTTTGAGGAGTTCATGTATTCACTATGTGTTAATGCTTTGTTCCGGTTCTCTATTAAAAGGAGGCCTTAATATCCTTAGTTTCCGTAAGGACCCCATTGCAACGGGAGAGTAGGACAAAAGATGTCATGCAAGTTCTTTTCCATAAGCACGTATGACTATTTACGAAATACATGCCTACATTACATTGATGAACTGGAGCTAGTTCTATATCACCCTATGTTATAACTATTAGATGAGGAATCGCATACGGCATAATTATCCATCACTGATCCATTGCCTATGAGCTTTTCATATATTGTTCTTCGCTTATTTACTTTTCCGTTGCTACTGTTACAACTACTACAAAAACCCAAAAACATTTATCTTCACTTTTGCTACTGTTACCTTTATTATCATACCACTCTTGCTACTAAATACTTTGCTGCAGATACTAAGTTATCCAGGTGTGGTTGAATTGACAACTCAACTTCTAATACTCAAGAATATTCTTTGTCTCCCCTTGTGTCGAATCAATAAATTTGGGTTGAATACTTTACCCTCGAAAGCTGTTGCGATCCCCTACACTTGTGGGTTATCAGTGACCTCCATCCTGCCGCTCCACTGGTCTTGGTCTCGTTGCACTGAAATGGTAACCTTTGCCTGATGCCTCGGTACTCCACGCCTATGCTTGCCCCCTTTGCACCAAAGAGGAAACAAGGACGCTATGCAGGCTGGTGCTCGCCTGGTCTCGATCGTCATGGCTTGCATCATGAGCACCTCGTGAGGTACCCTTGCCTTGATCTCTCCGCCTCCTCGCGAGCCTGCCTGGCGAGGCCGCTCCTGAGGAAGCCTTGTGTTGTCCGCCCTGCGAGGCTTGGCCCCTCACAGGGGTCTTGAGTTTGGGTTGATGAAGATGGGTCGTACCGGGCCACCACTGGAGCCACGTCACAGGCCGCAGGCAGGCAAGTCTGGGGACCCCCGTTCCCAGAATGCCGACAGTTTCCAGATCGGTGCAACAAGACCAAGACTAGTAGGATGGCAGGATGGAGGTCATCGTGGACCTTGAGACGGCGTCATCACCAGCACCTTTGACAGGCAAAGACCACCTTCCGTCAGGATAGCTTGTACTAGTTGTCCCCTTTCAAAATGGCCGTTGTTGGATCCTTTCCCGCTCAATATTTGGGAAGAGGACTAGGGCCTCTATAAATAGGGCTAGACACCACAATAGAAAGGGATCGAATCCTTCCCAAGCAGAACACCTCACCAACTCAAGAACACCTCTCCTCACGAGGTTGTTCTTCCCTTGTACTATTCATCATCAGCCCAAGAAGCAATCCACCACCACACACAGGAGTAGGGTATTACACCACAACGGTGGCCCGAACCTATATGAATCTTGTGTCTCTTATGCTGCGAGTTCATCAATCTAGCTTAGGGATCGCAGCGAGGCTGAGAGCGAGATTCGGTAGGGGGAAATCTTCATGCGCACCCCAATGTTCGAACCTCAAGGGTTTTGCCGGAACCCGATATCCAACATTTGGTGCACCAGGTAGGGGTGCGCCGGAGCTCTTCTTTCCGTCGACCCGCACTTCGTCAACACCGCGCTTCGCCCTCATGGCGGACATCGCGCTTCCGGCTCCGGTGGCTGGCGCCAGCGCTGGGGCCAGGGGGCTCCGAGCCTTGGCCCCCGCCTTGCGGCAGGTGCAGTGGCCGCACAAGTTCAAGCTAGAGATGCCGCCGTGCTACGACGGCGCGGCGGATCCGACGGTCTTCCTGCTGGCATACGAGGAGGTCATCCTCAAGGCCAAGGGTGACGACAAGGTCATGGCCAACTTGCTTCCCATGGCCCTCACTGGCGCCCCGGGCGCTTGGCTTCTCAACCTGCCGGCGTCTTCTGTGGCCTCCTAGGAGGAACTGCGCGACCTCTTCCTCGCCCACTACGCGGTGTAGGCGCCCCCCGTCGTCGTGGCTCTCCTGGGCAGCTTGCATGCGCCACCCTCAGACCGCCACGCCAAGTCGTTCTTTCGCCAGATCAACACCGCCCACACGCGGCAAGGAGCTCCCTCGGGCTAGGTGGCGCCCAAGGCCGACCTGACGTTCGACTCAGAAGATCACCCCGTCAACACCGCCGGCTCGGGTGCGCTCCCGCTGCTCTGCACACCCACCATCTGCCAGGTGGCCGTCACCAAAACCCTAATCGATGGCGGTGCTGGCCTCAATGTGCTCTCGGTGGAGGCCTTCAACCTCCTCCATGTACCGCTGGAGCGGCTCCGACCCAGCAAACCCTTCTCAGGCGTCGGAGGCGGTTCCTCCAGTTCCCTGGGGCAGGTCCACCTTCCTGTAACCTTCGGCACCCACGACAACTACCGCAAGGAGCTGGTTGACTTCGACATTGCTCACATCGGCCTCTCATACAACACCATCCTCGGATACACTGCCTTGGCTCAGTTCATGGCAGCAACCCATCCAGCCTACAACCTCATGAAGATGCCCGGGAGCAGCGGCATCTTCACCGTAGCTGGAGATACCAAGGAGGCTCTGCTGGCGCTCAAGCTGGCCCTCAAGGCCGCCGCGGTGGCATAGCCCGCCGATGCGGACGCCCCCAAGGTGAAGGAAGCTACACCGACCAAAAAGAAGCAGTTGTTCACTCAGGATAAGGCGGAGACCAAGCAGGTGCCGGTTGTGGAAGACGGGTCCTCGGGAGCCACCTTCACCATATGTGCCAACCTCAACCCTGACCAAGAGGAGGCGTTGGTGAGGTTCTTGCGCTCGAATAAAGAGGTGTTCGCGTGGGAGCCCAAGCAGCTAGCGGGGGTCCCAAGAGAGGTGCTTGAGCATCACCTGAATGTGTGCCCCAATGTACGCCCCGTGAAGCAGAAAGCGAGGCGGCAGTTGATACGTCTCCAACGTATCTACTTTTCCAAACACTTTTGCCCTTGTTTTGGACTCTAACTTGCATGATTTGAATGAAACTAACCCGGACTGATGATGTTTTCAGCAGAACTGCCATGATGTTGTTTTATGTGTACAAAATAAAAGTTCTCGGAATGTCCTGAAGATCCACGGAGGCACTTTTTGGAATTAATAAGAATTTCTAGGTGAAAGAAATACACCAGGGGGCCCACGGCCTGTCCACGAGACAGGGGGCCCCTGTAGAGCGCGCCCCCCTATCTCGTGGGCCCCCTGGACCTCCACTGACCTCAACTCCAGCTCCATATATTCACGTTCGGGGAGAAAAAAATCAGAGAGAAAGTTTCATCGCGTTTTACGACACGGAGCCGCCACCAAGCCCTAATCTCTCTCGGGAGGGCTGATGTAGAGTCCGTTCGGGGCTCCGGAGAGGGGGATTCGTCGCCGTCGTCATCATCAACCATCCTCCATCACCAATTTCATGATGCTCACCTTCGTGCGTGAGTAATTCCATCATAGGCTTGCTGGACGGTGATGGCTTGGATGAGATTTACCATGTAATCAATTAGTTTTGTTAGGGTTTGATCGCTAGTATCCACTATGTTCTGAGATTGATGTTGCTATGACTTTGCTATGCTTAATGCTTGTCACTAGGGCCCGAGTGCCAAGATTTCAGATCTGAACCTATTATGTTTTCATGAATATATGTGTGTTCTTGATCCTATCTTGCAAGTCTATAGCCACCTATTATGTGTTATGATCCGACAACCCCGAAGTGACAATAATCGAGATACTTCTCGGTGATGACCGTAGTTTGAGGAGTTCATGTATTCACTATGTGCTAATGCTCTGTTGCCGGTTCTCTATTAAAAGGAGGCCTTAATATCCCTTAGTTTCCGCTAGGACCCCGCTGCCACGGGAGGGTAGGACAAAAGATGTCATGCAAGTTCTTTTCCATAAGCACGTATGACTATTTACGGAATACATGCCTACATTACATTGATGAAAATGAGCTAGTTCTGTGTCACCCTATGTTATAGCTATTACATGAGGAATCGCATCCGGCATCATTATCCATCACTGATCCATTGCCTCTGAGCTTTTCACATATTGTTCCTCGCTTATTTACTTTTCCGTTGCTACTATTACAACTACTACAAAAACCCAAAAACATTACTTTTACTACCGTTACCTTTATTATCATACCACTTTTGCTACTAAACACTTTGCTGCAGATACTAAGTTATCCAGGTGTGGTTGAATTGACAACTCAACTGCTAATAATCAAGAATATTAATTGGCTCCCCTTGTGTCGAATCAATAAATTTGGGTTGAATACTTTACCCTCGAAAGTTGTTGCGATCCCCTACACTTGTGGGTTATCAAGACTAATTTCGGGCGCCATGTCGGGAGCATAGCTCTATTCTCTGAGTCACTTGGGATTTATATCTGTTGATCACTATGAAGAACTTGAAAGACAGAAACTACTATTTTGCCCTCAACTACGAGGGAGGTAAGGAACGCCATCTAGCTCGCACTAGATTCTCCTTCCGTTATTAGTAAACTTGCGACACCTAAACCTGCTACTGCTATTAATTCTGATATGTCGCATGTTATTGATGATGCCACTTCTGCTATGCATGATGAAACTACTTCTGTGCGTGATACTACTTTGCCATTAGGTGAATTTCTTGATGAACAACTTGCTAGAGTTAGGGGGAATGGAATTATTGAAGATGCTATTATTGATGATAGTGATGGTGAAGGTTCTCCCTATGATTATGTATTGCCTGTTGTCCCTGGGGGTTATGTTATTAATGAAGAAGCTGCTAGAGCTATCTTTGCTTCCAATGATAGATATGATCTTAAGAAATTATTAGCTAAATGGAAGCAGCAGTCTCTTAATGCTAGAATGAAACCTGACCCTACTTTTGCTACTTCACCTATCTGTGTTACTGATAAGGATTAAGAATTCTCTGTTGATCCTGAAATTATTACTTTAGTTGAATCTGATCCTTTTTATGGCCTTGAATCTGAAACTGTTGTGGCACATCTTACCAAGTTGAATGATATAGCCACCCTATTTACTAATGATGAGAAGTCTCGCTATTATTATATCCTTAAGATAATTCCGTTCTCGTTAACTGCTAAATATTTCCCTACTCATAAGAAACAAGCTGCCTTGCGGGAAATATATAATTTTTTGCAAATCAAAGAAGAGAGTCTCCCACAAGCTTGGGGGAGGCTTCTCCTGTTACTTAATGCTTTGCCTGATCATCCACTCAAGAAAAATGAAATACTTGATATCTTTTATAATGGACTAACCGATGCTTCTAAGGACTACTTGGATAGTTGTGCTGGTTGTGTTTTCAGGGAAAGAACAATCGACGAAGCTGAAATATTATTGAATAATATTTGACTAATGAAAATAATTGGACTCTTCCTAAGCCAATTCCTGAGGTAATTCCTGAACCAATTGAGCCAACGCCTGAGCCTATTCCTAAACCCACTCCGAAGAAGAGAGGTGTTTTATTTCTCAGTCCTGAAGATATGCAAGAGGCAAAGAAATCAATGAAAGAAAAATGTATTAAAGCTGAAGATGTTAAGAATTTACCTCCTATTGAATAAATACATGGTCTTAATATACCGCCTGTTGAAGAACCATATTGTCTTGATAACCCGACATAGGTAGTAAAGATAAATTCTCTCTATAGATATGATAAAGTTGAAATCCCCTCTACTAAATTTCATAGTCCATGCTTAGATGAATTTGATGACTTTATGGCTAGACAAGAAAGTTTTAATGCTTATGTCGGTAGAGAGTAAAAGAATAATGCTTTCGAGATAGGACGCGTGAGCGATAATATGGCTAGAGTTAAAAGTGAACTAGAACTCATTAGCAAATATGCTTCTATGGTTGCTACTCAAGCTGAGCAAGTGCTTAAAGCTCAAAATGATTTGCTTGAGGAATTAAATAATAAAAATGACTTTGCTATTAGAGTGGCTACTAGAACTGGTAGAATGACTTAGGAACCTTTGTGTCCTGAAGGCCACCCTAAGAGAATCGAGTAGGATTCTCAAAGAAATAATTTAGAGGCACCTAGTTCTTCTAAAAAGAAGAAAAAGAATAATCTTAGAAGTTTGCATGCTTCTAGTGAACCTACTGTAGACACACCTGAGAATCCCAATGATATTTCTATTTCTGATGCTGAAACACAATCAGGTGATGAACATGAACCTAGTGATAATGTTAATGATAATGTTCATGTTGATGCTCAACCTAGCAAAAATAATGATGTAGAAACTGAACCTGCTGTTGATCTTGATAACCCACAATCAAAGAATCAACGTTATGATAAGAGAGATTTTGTTGCTAGGAAGCATGGTAGAGAAAGAGAACCATGGGTTCAGAAACCCATGCCCTTTCCTCCTAAACCATCCAAGTCAAAGGATGATGAGGATTTTGAGCACTTTGCTGAAATGATTAGACCTATTTTCTTACGTATGCACTTAACTGATATGCTTAAAGTAAATCCTTATGCTAAGTATATGAAGGATATCATTACAAATAAAAGAAAGATACCGGAAGCTGAAATTTCCACCATGCTTGCTAATTACACTTTTAAGGGTGGAATACCAAAGAAACTCGGAGATCCGGGGGTACCAACTATACCTTGCTCCATTAAAAGAAATTATGTTAGAACTACTTAATGTGATCTTGGAGCCGGTTGAGGGAGTCCTGGACTAGGGGGTGTTCGGTCAGCCGGACTATGATTATCCGCCGGACTCCAAGACTACGAAGATACAAGATTGAAGACTCCGTCCCGTGTCCGGATGGGACTTTCCTTGGCGTGGAAGGCAAGCTTGGCAATACGGATATGTAGATCTCCTACCATTGTAACCAACTCTGTGTAACCCTAGCCTCCTCCGGTGTCTATATAAACCAGAGGGCTTTAGTCCGTAGGAGAACATACATTACAACAATCATACCATAGGCTAGCTTCTAGGGTTTAGCCTCCTTGATCTCGTGGCAGATCCACTCTTGTACTACCCATATCATCAATATTAATCAAGCAGGGCGTAGGGTTTTACCTCCATCAAGAGGGCCCAACTCAGGTAAAAACATCGTGTCCCTCGCCTCCTGTTACCATCCGCCTAGACGCACAGCTCGGGACCCCTACCGAGATCCGCCGGTTTTGACACCGACATTGGTGATTTCATTGAGAGTTCCTCCGTGTCGCCACCGATAGGCTTGATGGCATCTTCAACCAACAACGCTGTCGGTGAGACTTTTCTCCCGGACAGATCTTCAGATTCGGCGGCCGCATCGCGGGCAATTCACTTGGCCATGTGGAGCAGATCAAAGCTACGCCCCTGGCCGTCAGGTCAGATTCAGAAGCTTAAACTTCACGGCCGATGTCCACGGAGACATGATCTTCGACGGACTCGAGCCACAGCCAAGCGCGCCGCACTGTGACGATGGGCATGATCTAGCTCTACCGCGAACAAAGGCCTTGGTGGCGCGACACGGATCCGCTTCGGCCATTAGCCCGGAGCCGATCGCCCAGATCGAGGGCCGGTGGATAGACGCCGCCCTGGGGGCTTCAACATCCACAGCGATGGAGCCGAACACTGATCTTGTCCCCTGCGAAACTCATGATTCCGAGGCGCCAGACTCCTTGCCGGACTCCGAACCTCCCGCGCCCCTACCAATCGATCCGGATTGGGCGCCGGTTATGGAATTCACCGCCGCGGATATCTTCCAATACTCGCCTTTTGGCGATATCTTGAATTCACTAAAGCATCTCTCGTTATCAGGAGAGTCCTGGCCGGACTATGGCCAGGATGGTTGGGGTACGGACGACGAAGAAATTCAGAGCCCACCCACCACCCACTTTGTGGCCACTGTCGACGATCTAACCGACATGCTAGACTACGACTCCGAAGACATCGACGCTATGGACGATTTATGCCGAGATTTAACAGAACCAGCGCCTCTGGGCACTCGAAGACCACCTTGTCATACGACATATACATGGTGGACACCCCAAAAGACGGGACGGCGAAGAAACAATGGAGGCGACTCTTTAAAGAAGCAGCCCAAACGCCGCGTCGTGGCGCCGCTCTAAATCCCGCCACAAAGAAGAATGGAGATTCCGCACAGAGATAATAATACTCCGAGAGTGCCGAAGACAATCCCTCCAAAGAGGACTCAGCGCAGAGGATGATGTAAGCAAGCCCTCACTAGAGGGCGGCATTTAAGAGGTCGAGGATCATAACTATATGCCTCCCTCCAAGAGGAAGCAAGCCTCAACGATGATGAATTCGCTGCATTCGAGGATCCCATCGAACAAGAGCGCTTCAAGCGCAGGCTTATCGCCACAAAGAAACAGCCTAAAGAAAAGCAGCAACAGCTTCAAGATGATCGTACGATCGATGGACCGAGGTCCTCGCGTCAAGAGTATAAACTTGAACGCCCCTCCAAAGTTACCCAAGACGCAAGCTGCTCCCCGATTAGAGGAGGAAGCATACATACCTCCATCACCAACAAGACGATATGGCTGACCGACCACCCCGTGGTCGTGACGAGAGGCATCCAGCCCCCAGCCAACACCATACCCCGCATCGCTCCAAAAGTACGGCCAAGAGGGAACGCGCGGACTTGCGAGACATATTGAGGACAAAGCAAGGCAATCCAGATCCATCTATGGATCATGTGGGCGCTCTACGACCCACGACGAATACCGTCGCGCCGAATACAATAACCCTGGCCGAGCCGAACATAGCAGACAGCGCTCTCTCGAGCTGCATCGCGATATTGCTCAATACTGAGGCGCCGACACCCGCTTATGCTTCATCGACGAAGTAATGGATCATCGATCCCGAAGGGTTTAAACCGTAAACATCGAATCTTACGATGGCACAACAGACCCAGCGGTTTGGATCAAGACTATCTTCTCCACATCCATATGGCCCGCGCGACGCATCTCCACGCCATCAAGTACCTCCCACTCAAGCTTAAAGGACCAGCTCGGCATTGGCTTAACAGCTTGCCCGCAGAGTCAATTGGGTGTTAAAGACCGAGGCCGCATTCCTTGATAACTTCCAAGGCACATATGTGCGACCACTAGACGCCGATGACCTAAGCCAAATCATTCAAGAGCTGACGAATCGCCGGACAATTCGACACGGTTCTTGACGAAGAAAAATCAAATCGTCGATTGTCCGGATGCAGAGGCCCTTGCAGCCTTCAAACATAACTTCCGGGACGAATGGCTAGCCCGGCACCTAGGGCAGGAAAAGCCGAAATCCATGGCAGCCCTCACATCGTTAATGACCCGCTTTTGCGCGGGAGAGGACAGCTGGCTAGCCCGCAGCAACAATCTCCGTAAAAATTCTGGCAGTCCGGATACAAAGGACAACAACGACAGGTCACGTCGAAACAAAAACAAGCGCCACATTAACGGCGACGATATGGAGGATACGGCAGTCAACGCCGGATTCCGAGGCTCTAAACCCGGTCAGCGGAAGAAGCCATTCAAAAGAACCACTCCGGGTCCGTCAATCTGGACCGAATACTCGACCGCTTATGCGGATACATGGCACCTCTGAAAAGCCAGCTAACCACACTAATAGAGACTGCTGGGTGTTCAAGCAGGCGGCAAGTTAATTGCGAAAACAATGACAAGGGGCTAAACAGCGACGACGAGGAAGAGACCCGACCGCCCGAACAACAGAGGATGTAGGTTTTGCCCCACAAGTGCGGACGGTGAATATGATATACGCGACCCACATACCCAAGAGGGAGAGGAAATGCGCACTAAGGGACGTCTATGCGATGGAGCCAGTCGCCCCAAAGTTCAACCCATGGTCCTCTTGTCCGATCACTTTCGATCGAAGAGACCATCCGACCAGCATACGCCATGGCGGATTCGCCGCATTGGTTTTAGACCCAATCGTCGATGGGTTCCACCTCACGAGAGTCCTGATGGACGGCGGCAGCAGCCTGAACCTGCTTTATCATGATACAGTGCGCAAAATGGGCATAGACCCATCAAGGATTAAACCTACAAAGACAACCTTTAAAGGTGTCATACCAGAGTGGAAGCTAATATGCAGTGCTCACCACACTAGAAGTGGTCTTCGGATCCCGGATAATTTCGGGCGAAGAGTTAATCTTCGACATAGTCCCGTTCGCGGCGGCTATCACGCTCGCTTTCGGACGAACCGCGCTTGCAAAATTCAACGCGGTGCCGCATTATGCATACCTAAAGCTCAAGATGCCAGCCCTCGTGGAGTCATCACGGTCAATGGGAATACTGAACGCCCCTCAAACGGAGGAACATACAATGGCTCTCGCGCGGAAGTACAGAGCAACCTTTAAGGCATTTCTCGAGTCCGCCGTTAAAGGCCGGATACAGCAAAGCGCGCCGAGCAATGCCAACCAAGACCACTGGCGCAATCGAGCATCGCCAGAGTAATGCGTCCCCAACCTCGCCACGCATGATCGCAAGAATAACACTCGCGTACATCATTACGCTTTGGAGATACCATGGGCACAGGGAGGGGGCACGATCGCAACGGACCCAGAGTGCGGTTCGACCACACCGGGGGCTCGCAAGTGTGCCCCCTTTTTATTTTATTTTCTTCTTTTATGTACACAGGACTCTGTTAACTGAAGCCTGTCCGTGGCGAACCCGCCAACTCATGATGCAACAGTCGGGGACTAAAGAAGGCCGCGATTTAACACTCGTGTGGTCTCAATTACGAGCATTAAATTCGATTATATACACCAAGTCCACAGCTCATCCTCGAGGGGGACATGTTTACTTAGTCCAAATCCTTTGCTTACCAAGACTATTTGTATCAGTCCGCTCCACTAGCGACTTTCTTTCATAAATAATGCATCACCTTTTGATCGCAATTGCATTACCTTTTATATATATGCTCATTATATGACATCGTGCACCAGATATTTTGGTACGGCCTAATACACCGGGGCTTATGTTCCCCATTCTATGGTGTGATAAGTCCTAACACTTTCACAAGTGCGGCACCCGAACTTATAGCATTATATGAATCGGCTCAATCATGTCTTGGGTCAATAGTTGGGTTTGCCTGCTCCCACGTTTTGGCGCCTTTACGCCCGCTTAAATCGGCTAAGGTGGCACTGGAGAACCATCTGCGATTGCGCCTGGTTGAGCCGGCGGCGCCTCGATGGAGAAAGCTAAACTGACGGGCATGATAAGGCGAGAGACTGGTCGCTGTTCGAGAGGTTTTTTCGGTCCTAAAGACTCACGCCGCTTGAAGCGAAGTTCGGACAATGTCCGATGAAGGCGTGGATAGCGCCCCGGATTCGGTCTTCCGAATACCAGGGGCTTCGCCGAAATTTAAAATTATAGAATTCTATGGCTAAGTGAGAGTGTTCAAGCATTATAAGTCCGGTTGCCTTGTTCGTTGTGTTGAGTGCCTCCCTCGATGGACCCAACAATGGGAACAAGAGTGCTCAAGTTTATCCCGAACACCCCAGCACTCGTGGCTTGGGGGCTGAAGCCAACGGCTTGCCATCTCTTAGATTTTATAAACGGCCGCACATAAGGTAATATTTTAAATTAAACAAGCGTTGCTTAAACGCGCACATGAACAAAGTTTCAGCGCGCAGGATAATACATAGCAAATTCACTCAAAGATTACATTTCGGGGGCACTCATCCGCAATATTGCGGGCTCCCTTCAGGACAGTTTTATAATACATCTCATGCGTGCGATACTCCTTGCCCGGCGGTAGTGGGTCCGTGAGAAGCTTCTACGCATCCAAATTGCCCCATTGCACCTTTGTGCGGGCAAGAGCCCGGCGAGCACCTTCAATACAGGCGGAGCGCTTGATGACATCCACCCAGGGGCATGCATCCACCAGCCGCCGCACGAGGCCAAAGTAGCTCCTGTGCATGGCCTGTCCGTGCCACAATGGACTATAAGGCCCTTCATGGCCTCCTCGGCTACCTTGTGGAGTTCAACCAGCTGCTTCACTGGTCGCTTGGGGGCACTGGTGTCCGCCTCAAGATATCGAGACCAAAAGACTTTTTCCGTCGAGCTCCCCTCCTCGCCACGATAGAATGCGGCGGCATCGGACGCACTACGCAGCAGATCTGCAAACGCCCCTGGAGAGCTCCGAATGCGGGTAACTGTCAGGTATTTTACATTAACATGCTTGCTTTGCATGAAAAATGCCTTGCCCGCCGCTATTTTCTTTATATCTTCAACCTCCTAAAGGGCCTTATGGGCCTCAGCCTTGGCGGACTTGGCACTTTCGAGAGCCGAGGCAAGCTCGGACTCTCGAGTCTTGGAGTCACGCTCCAAACTCTCATGCTTTTCCATGAGAGCCCGGAGCTCTTCTGAACTTCTCGCCACCCGTGCCTCTTGCTTTTCTCGCTCAGCCCGCCCGCTGCTGCACTATTATGGCCATGACACAAAGATCCTTCGTGGCTGCCACCTCGTTAGTGGCCCCGCAATACACATATTATCCTTGTTTATTTTATTGCAACCAAAATCCTTTTCTCAGAAGGTACCTATTCAAAGTGGTGTTACTCACCTTCTTTGTCCTCGAGCTGCTTCTTCGCATGGCCGAGCTCTCGCTCGGACCGCTCGAGATCCTGCTTCAGCACATCGACCTCCGCCGTTAATGCGGCAGAGGCCAGCAGCGCAGCCTACAAACCCATATTGACATATTTTTAGCAACCTCACATATCTTGTTAGATCCTCATCCGCTTTTCTTTCCAACACCGACCTGAGCATCAGGGGCTACTGTCTATGCGGTATTACATTACATGATTTTAACTTCTTACCTCAAAGCCTGTTAAAAGGCTGCTGCAGGCTTCGGTCAGCCCGCTTTTGGCGAGCTGAACCTTTTGAATCACCGCACTCATGATAGTGCGGTGTTCTTCCTCGATGGAAGCGCCTTTAAGCGCCTCCAGCAAGTTATCCGGTGCCTCCGGTTGGACGGAGGCCGCCGGTGTCACGGTCTTGCCCTTCTTTCAAAGGGGCCGCTTGCCGGACTCTGGAACCACTACGGGTCCCGATGTAGAGTCCGGCGCAAAGTCCGGGGGGCTGCCTGACGGCGCCTCCGGAGCCTCCTCCTGATGGGTCCCTCTCTGGGATCCCACCTCGGCGTCCTCGTCGGCGCGTGGGGTAGAGGCAGTCGGGATTGAATTCACATCCGACGAGGCCAATGACCCGCTCGATGAGTCGGGGAGATCATCATCGTCGGGCTACGGGCAGAATGCGGTGTTAGAAGGATACTACGTGACATAAAGGATATTGCATATAAATGATCCGGATACTTACGATCTTGCCGGACGCCTGGCCCTTGGAGGCCACTCATCCTCGCCAACGCTGGTGTTGGCGAAACTATCCGGGGAGATAGTTCTCCCCCTCTTGGACCCTTTGGCCTCCCCGATTGGGGAAGCCCTCCTCTTCTTCTCTCCCTCCTCCGGGAGAGAATACTCCTCCTCCTCGTCTTCGGGGGAGGAGTCCGCGTCATCGTCAGACGCCTGATTGTGGGAACTCTTTCGAGTCCCCGCGGCCACCTTCTTGGCCTTCTTCTCCGGCACCACGTGCGGTGCCGGAACCAACAGCCCTGCTAAGTGGGCATCCACTGGGTCTTCTGGCATGGGAGCCGGGCTGATAAGCTGCCTGGCTTTCTCCATCCATTCCTGTCAAAGGAAATGAAGGGATGAAACCCTCTTATAATCAATTCGATTACTATAAAGTGTCCCGTAATGGGGTTGAATCACTTACCTCGTCAAGAGGATATGCGAGCTGAATCATGATCTTCCGTCATGGATGCGGGGCTTCGGCGCCTTAAACAGCACCCTCCAGAACCTTCAGATGTCGATCAAGAGCCCGCTCAGCGCCTGGTGCTGTTCCGGATTGAACTCCCACAGATTGAATGCCCGTTCTTGGCATGGGAGAATCCGGCGGATGAGCATGACTTGGACCACGTCGACGAACCTGAGCTTATTGCCCACCAGCTTCTGGATGCAGGTTCGGAGTCCAGTCACCTCCTTCGGATCGCCCCACAGCAAGCCCTTCTCTTTCCAAGAGGTGAGCTGCGTGGGGAAGCCAGATCTAAACTCGGGGGCCGCCGCCCATGTGGGCTTGCGCGGCTCGGTGATGTAGAACCACCCCGATTGCCATCCCTTGACGGTGTCCACAAAGGCCCCTTCGAGCCAAAGGACGTTGGGTAATTTACCCAACATGGCGCCTCCGCATTCCGCTTGCGTGCCCTTCACAACCTTCGGCTGGACGTTGAAGGTCTTGAGCCACAGGCCGAAGTGGGGCCGGATGCAGAGGAAGGCCTCACACACGACGATAAACGCCGAGATGTTGAGGATGAAGTTCGGCGCCAGATCGTGGAAATCCAGGCCACAATAGAACATGAGCCCCTGGACAAATGGATGGAGCGGAAAGCCCAGTCCGCGGTGGAAGTGGGGAAGGAAGACGACCCTCTCGTGAGGCCTAGGGGTAGGGACGAGCTGCCCCTCGTCAGGCAGCCGATGCGCGATATCGCCGGAGAGGTATCCGGCGTTTCGCAGCTTGGTGATGTGCTCCTCCTTAACGGTGGAGGCCAACCACTTGCCTCCCCCTCCGGACATATTCAGAGAAGGTCGAGGTGAGATGCGCGAGCTTGGGCGTTGGAGCTTGAGTGTGCGGAGATGTGTAAGCAAAGTTGGAAGAAGGCGTAGGTGAGAAGGTAAATCCTTATCCCTTATATATAGGCGATTTAAAAACTATGCGCCCCCACCGCCCGGTAAAACTCGCTTATCTCCCAAGCGCCACCATCAATGGCGCGGTTGGGTTACCCACGTCCGTATTGATGAGAATCCGAATAAGGGGAACACGATCTCGCTCGACAAGACGTGCCAAGAAACCGCCGCTAAACGTGCTGAGGTGGTATGGTAAAAAACGATTCAAACAAAGACTTGGTAGCGGTGTGATGTCACGCCGCGTAATACGTCAGCAGATTGAACTAAGTGTACATTTTATTCTCTCTACGGTGGAATGTGGAATTTATTTTGCAGAGCTGGACACTATCCTGGTATTCATGATCTTCTCTCGATTATTCAAGGAGGAACCCGCCTTGCAATGCGTAACATTATGCGCCGGACTAATCGTCATTGAAGCCTGGTTCAGGCTACCGAGGAGTCCTGGACTAGGGGTGTCCGACAGCCGAACTATGATTATCCGCCGGACTCCAAGACTACGAAGATACAAGATTGAAGACTCCGTCCCGTGTCCGGATGGGACTTTCCTTGGCGTGGAAGGCAAGCTTGGCAATACGGATATGTAGATCTCCTACCATTGTAACCAACTCTGTAACCCTAGCCTCCTCCGTGTCTATATAAACCGGAGGGCTTTAGTCCGTAGGACAACATACATTACAACAATCATACCATAGGCTAGCTTCTAGGGTTTAGCCTCCTTGATCTCGTGGTAGATCCACTCTTGTACTACCCATATCATCAATATTAATCAAGCAGGACGTAGGGTTTTACCTCCATCAAGAGGGCCCGAACCTGGGTAAAAACATCGTGTCCCTCGTCTCCTGTTACCATCCGCCTAGACGCACAGTTCGGGACCCCCTACCCGAGATCCGCCAGTTTTGACACCGACACCGGTGTTAGTGTTATGACTCTCTCTTTATATCGTAGACTTGAATTGAACAAGTTGACACCTACTGAAATATCTTTGCAAATGGCCGATAAATCAACTGCTATACCTGTCGGTATTTGCGAGGATGTGCCTGTTATGGTTGCAAATGTCACTATCTTAACGGACTTTGTTATTCTTGATATTCCCGAGGACGATAGTATGTCTATCATCCTTGGTAGACCTTTTCTTAATACTGCAGGGGCTGTTATTGATTGCAACAAAGGCAATGTCACTTTTCATGTTAATGGTAATGAGCATATGGTACACTTTTCGAGGAAACAATCTCAAGTTCATAGCATCAATTCTATTGGAAAAGTTCCAACTATTATTATTGGAGGTTTTGAATTTCCTCTCCCTACTGTCAAGAAAAAGTATGATATTCTTATTGTTGGGGATTTTCATATCCCCGTTGAGGTAACTTAGTGTTATTCGAAATTTCTCCGGTTCCGTGTTATTCGGAATGAGTTTGTTAACAAGACTTGATCAACCTTGTTAGTGGATTCATTTTGATGATCATGATATGGATGAAACTAGAAGGCACGACCTTCTGTACCCTCTTTTTACTTTCTATTATTTAGACTAAATAAAGCAAAAATAGTATTAATTGTCTGTTTCCTGAATTATCCGTGCAATAAAAAAATAGTCCGAAAATAAAAGTGCTCCAAATTCCCTGCAAATTTAGTATGATTTTTTATGGAATATTTGAGGATTTTAGGCACTGAAATCACTGCAGGAGGGGCAAGCACCAGGCCACGAGAGTGGAGGGCGTGCCCCCTATCTCATGGGCCACTGGTGGCCCCCTCCACTTATGCCAGCACCCACACACTTCATCTTCTACCCAAAAAAATCCCCATCCAGCTCAAGCACGAGTTCTAGCTCATTTTGCTGGGATTTTTGATCTCCTTGCTCAAAGCTCCATTTACAAAGCTGCTTTGGGAGATTGTTGCTTGGTATGTGACTCCGCCATTGGTCCAATTAGTTTTTGTTCTAGTGCTTTATTCATTGCAAATTTTTGCTGCATAGGTGACCATGTTCTTGAGCTTGCATGTTAAATTTATGAGGTCCCAAGCAATTCTAATGCATGATATAGGCTCTAGGCACTTGTAGGAGTAGTTGCTACCAATCTTGTTTAGATTTATTCACTTTTATTTTGAAGTTACTAAAATTTCAGAAATTTCAGAAAATGTTAAGGAAACTTTTGAGAGGCTCTTCTAGCCAAAGCTCTCAGGGAAAACAAGCTAAGGAGAAGGAAAAAGCCAAGTATAATCTTCCTCGCTTAGCGGAAGTACGGTCGTGTGAATGGCCATGTGAGGATTTCTTGAAAGAAGCTGGAATTCATGAAGATTTTTATTCTTTGATAGAGACTGTAGGCCTCACCGGTTTCATCAACGACCGGATCGATCAGTATCTCTTACTCACCAATACTTTTGTGCAAAACTTTTATTATTATCCTAAGAAGTCACCGCCTGCAGTATCATTTCACTTATATGATGAATTCAAAGAAATGTCTTTACGTAATTTTTGCGCGGTGTGTAGGATACCTTATGAGGGAGAATTAGAGGAACCCCACCGTGAAGATGTGGATGGCTTTGTTAAAACTATCGTTGTAGAGGAGCCAAAGAAAGGGTTCCGAGGCAAAAGTCTCTAGCATACACTTTCCTGTTTTACGCTACTTTGCCATATTTGCTAGTAGATGCTTGATTGGTCGTGGAAATAGTGCAAACCTTAGTGTTCCTGACATTATCATTCTTCAACATGCCTTGCTTGGAGACAATACTTTTAGTATGGGTGTCGTCGTTGCTAAACGGCTAGCCCTGAATCGTACAAAAGGCCCCATATTTGGAGGTATCTATGCTACACGTCTTGCTAGACATTTTCAGATACCCATTAAGCACCATGAGAAAGAGGAGACAAAATTGCCTCCTCACATTTTAGATTACAAGAGCATGGTAGCACACAATTTTATTGTTGATAATGAAGAGAAAATGCTCTTGTATAAACTTAGATTTAATAAGAAACACTTTGAGATTATTATTTTGCCTGCGCCTCTGTTGTTTGATTTGCTTGCAAAAAAATTTCTTGTCACGCCGGAAGCGCTGAACAATCACCGAGCGCAAGCTTTTACTCCAGAACCTGAACCTGAGCCGGAACCTGAACTGGACCCTTATCATGCATCATCTGTCCAAGGGATCCAAGATGACCAGCCGATGGTATCTGATTACACCTCCCAACACCGGGAGAGTAGCGGCGGTCCTTGGTATTAGACCAACTTAGGCCAAAAGCCTAAGCTTGGGGAGTACGATTTCACCGACTTTACATTCATGTTCACACACTAGTCGTCGGTACTCATACTCTTTCATTGTATTATCCATGCTAGTTTAAATTTCTTTTTCTAGTTTTCTTCTTGTGTGTTTGATAAACCTTAAGAAAAACCAAAAAAAATTAGTTAGTTTAATTTCCATGCTTGTAGTAGAGATTAAAATGAAAACCCAAAAAGATTTCTAGTTCTTCTTCTTACGTGTTGGGAGCTTTCCCGTGTAAATAGTTTCTTTTCTTTTCTTTTCTTTGGGGGTCGAGAAGACCATTTTCAAAATGCTTAGTGGCTCTCTTATGCATGATTGTTTATTTAATTTAGACCCTATATTACTTGTCTTCTCTCTTGAGTTTAATTCTTGCGGATTCCAGCTTAGTCCAATGCATGTGCACTCTTATTATTATACACATCGTTCGGTCGTGCAAGTGAAAGGCAATAATGACGATATATGATGGACTTATTGGGATGAGAAAGGCTGGTATGAACTCGACCTCTCTTGTTTTTGTAAATATGATGAGTTCATCGTTTCTGATTCACCTTATTATGAAGTAAACATATTTGCAATGATATTTAGAGATTATAGTTGCTTGTGCCATGCTTGATTAGCTATGAGTTATAATGGTTTACCTTGCGTGCCAACATGCTATTAGAATGATTATGATGTGGTATGATGGGATGGTATCCTCCTTTGAATGAATTGAGTGACTCGACTTGGCACATGTTCACGCATGTAGTTGAATCAAATCAACATAGCCTTCATGATATTTATGTTCATGGTGGATTATATCCTACTCATGCTTGTATTCGGTGTGAATCAATTTTAATGCATGTTTATGACTGTTATCGCTCTCTCGCTTGGTCGCTTCCCGCCTTTTGCTAGCCTTCACTGCATTAAGCGGAATACTGCTTGTGCATCCAAACTCCATAAACCCCAAAGTTGTTCCATATGAGTCCACCATACCTTCCTATATGCGGTATTTACCTTCCATTCCAAGTAAATTTTTATGTGACAAACTCTAAACCTTGAAATGAAATTTTGTTTTGTATGCTTGAGCAGCTCATGTTACATCTAGGGCTGCCTATATCTTCCATGCTAGGTGGGTTATTCTCAAGAGGAGTGGACTCCGCTCCTTATTCACGAGAAAGGGCTGGTAACCGGGATGCCCAGTCCCATGATCCAAAAAGATCAAAGCAAATCAAAATAATTAAACAAAACTCCCCCAGGGTTGTTGTATGTTGGAGGCACTCGTTGTTTCGAGCAAGCCATGGATTGATGCTTGTTGGTGGTTGCAGGAGTATAAACCTTTACCATTCTGTTTGGGAACTGCCTATAATGCATGTAGTATGGAAGATACAGCCATCTCATAGTTGTTGCGTTGACAGTGAAAGTATGCCGGTCAAAATGTTATTCAATCTCTATTTTAAAATCAAGCTCTAGCACCTCTACAAATCCCTGCTTCCCTCTATGAAGGGCCTATCTATTTACTTTTATGTTGAGTCATCACCCTTCTTATTAAAAAGCACCCGCTGGAGAGCACACTGTCATTTGCATTCATTACTATTGGTTTATATTGGGTATGACTTGACTGGATCTCTTTTACCATGAATTACAATGTTTAGTCAGTCCTTGATCTTTAAAGGTGCTCTGCGTTTATGTTTTGTAGTCTCAAAAAGGGCTAGCGAGATACCATTTTGTTATATCATGTTATGATTATTTTGAGAAAGTGTTGTCATCCGAGTTTTATTATTATGGCTCGCTAGCTGATTATGCTATTGATATAAGTAATTGTGAGACCTAAGTGTTATTGTGAGTATGGTTAGTTCATAATATTTGCTGAAACTTGAATGCTGTCTTTTCATGTTACAACAACAAGAGCAAATAGAGTTTGTAAAAGTTTTTCTTTATCACTTTCAGTTTATCAACTGAATTGCTTGAGGACAAGCAAAGGTTTAAGCTTGGGGGAGTTGATACGTCTCCAACGTATCTACTTTTCCAAACACTTTTGCCCTTGTTTTGGACTCTAACTTGCATGATTTGAATGAAACTAACCTGGACTGACGTTGTTTCAGCAGAACTGCCATGATGTTGTTTTATGTGTAGAAAAGAAAAGTTCTCGGAATGTCCTGAAAATCCACGGAGGCACTTTTTAGAATTAATAAGAATTTCTCGGCGAAAGAAATACACCAGGGGGGCCACGGCCTGTCCACGAGATGCAGGGCGCCAGAGGGCGCGCCTATCTCGTGGGCCCTGGACCTCCACCGACCTCAAATCCAACTCCATATATTCACGCTCGGGAGAAAAAATCAGAGAGAAAGTTTCATCGTGTTTTACGACACGGAGCCGCCGCCAAGCCCTAATCTCTCTGGAGGGCTAATCTGAGTCCATTCGGGCCCGGAGAGGGGATTCGTCGCCGTCGTCATCATCAACCATCCTCCATCACCAATTTCATGATGCTCACCGCCGTGCGTGAGTAATTCCATCGTAGGCTTGCTGGACGGTGATGGGTTCGATGAGATTTACCATGTAATCAAGTTAGTTTTGCTAGGGTTTGATCCCTAGTATCCACTATGTTCTGAGATTGATGTTGCTATGACTTTGCTATGCTTAATGCTTGTCACTAGGGCCCGAGTGCCATGATTTCAGATCTGAACCTATTAAGTTTTCATGAATATATGTGTGTTCTTGATCCTATATTGCAAGTCTATAGTCACCTATTATGTGTTATGATCCGACAACCCCGAAGTGACAATAATCGGGATACTTCTCGGTGATGACCGTAGTTTGAGGAGTTCATGTATTCACTATGTGCTAATGCTTTGTTCCGGTTCTCTATTAAAAGGAGGCCTTCATATCCCTTAGCTTCCACTAGGACCCCATTGCCACGGGAGGGTAGGACAAAAGATGTCATGCAAGTTCTTTTCCATAAGCACGTATGACTATTTACGGAATACATGCCTACATTACATTGATGAATTGGAGCTAGCTCAGGTCACCCTATGTTATAGCTATTACATGAGGAATCGTGATCCGCATAATTATCCATCATCGATCCATTGCCTACGAGCTTTTCACATATTGTTCTTCGCTTATTTACTTTTCCGTTGCTCTCATATAACTACTACAAAACCCAAAACATTACTTTTACTACCGTTACCTTTATTATCATACCACTTTTGCTACTAAACACTTTGCTGCAGATACTAAGTTATCCAGGTGTGGTTGAATTGACAACTCAACTGCTAATACTCAAGAATATTCTTTGGCTCCCCTTGTGTCGAATCAATAAATTTGGGTTGAATACTTTACCCTCGAAAGTTGTTGCGATCCCCTACACTTGTCGGTCATCAGCAGTCCACGAAGAAGCAGGCCTTCGTCGTCCAAGAAACCCGCAAGTTGGAGGCAGCAGGTGTTATTCGCGAGGTTCGCTACCCCAAATGGCTGGCAAACCCCATTGTCGTGCCAAAAAGGGGGGAAGGGAGCGCATGTATGTCGATTTCACCAACCTCAACAAGGCCTGCCCCAAGATCCGTTCTCGCTTCCCCGCATCAACCAGATCTTCGACTCCACCGCCGAATGCGACCTGCTATGTTTCTTGGACGCGTTTTCATGTTATCACCAGATCAAGATGGCGGTGGAAGACATAGAGAAGACAGCCTTCCTGACCCCATGTGGGGTGTACTGCTACACTTGCATGCCGTTCGGGTTGCGCAACGTGGGAGCGACCTTCCCACGGCTGATACACATTGCTTTGGGCCGGTAGCTCGGGAAAAACGCCGAGGCTTACATTGATGACATTGTGGTGAAATCTCGGGAGGCAAGGACCTTGATCCAGGACTTGGAGGAGACCTTCGCGAGCCTTCATCAGGTAGACCTGCGACTCAACACAGAGAAGTGCGTGTTCGGCGTCCCTTCCGGCAAGCTGCTGGGCTTCCTTGTGTCCCACAGGGGGATCGAGGCCAACCCGGAGAAGGTCAAGGCAATCGAAGACATGAGTCCGTCGCAAACCCTCAAAGAAATGCAGAAGCTCGCCGGCCGCGTGACTGCGTTAGGGCACTTCATCTCCAAGCTGGGGGAGCGCACCCTACCGTTCTTCAAGCTGATGAAGAAGAAGGTCCCGTTTGAGTGGACGCAGGAGGCCGACCAAGCATTTCAAGACCTCAAGAAGTATTTGACCAGCCCTCCCATGATGGTGGTGCCGCACCCTCTCGAGACCCTGGTGCTCTACCTTGCTGCCACCCCCTACTCCGCCAGCTTGGCCCTACTGGCGGTTTAGGAGGAACGTCAGGCTAAGGCCGCGTCCCGCCCAGCCGCAGCCTCAGCCGGGGCGACGCAACACCAGGAAAGCCTCGCGAGGATCACGATAGCAGCAGCAGGGGACCAAGCTCAGCAGGAAGATGCCCCCAGGGCTGAGGGCTCCATTGTCTCAGGAAGTGCCTCAACCTCCGGAAAATACAGGCCACGTCAGCGCACCCACCCTTGTCGAGCATCCGGTGTACTTCATCAGCACGGTGCTGCGGGATGCAAGGGCGTGGTACCCCATGCCTCAGAAGCTCTTACTCGCGCTCTTGGTGGCCTCGTGTAAGCTGCAGCACTACTTTCAAGGTCACCCCATCATGGTCATCTCGGCCTACCCATTGGAAAGGGTACTCAGGAGCCCCAACTCCGCTAGGAGGGTCGCTGAATGGAACATCGAGCTGCAGGCGTTCCGATTGGAGTTCAGCACAACCAGGGTCATCAAGGGAGTCGCACTTGCTGATTTCCTGGATGGAGGCACCAGGGCTCAAGGCGGGCGAGGATCGGTCTCTCTCCCCAGGAAGTGAGGCACTAGATGGCTGGGTCATGTACTTCGATGGTGCATTCTCGCGGCAGGGCGCGGGGGCTGGAGCGGTGCTTATATCCCCCACTCAGGACAAGCTCTACTACGCCGTACAGCTCTATTTCCAGCAGGGCAAGAAGGTCTCCAACAACATAGCAGAACATGAGGGCCTCATAGCAGGCCTGAAAGCTGCAACAGCACTAGGAGTGAAGCGCCTCGTCATCAAGGGCGATTCACAACTCCTCGTCAACTTCTCCAACAAGGTGTATGAGCCGAAGGACGAGCACATGGAAGCATATCTCGCGGAAGTATGCAGGATGGGGAAGCAGTTCTGAGGGCTGGAGTTGCAGCATGTACCCCGCGGCACCAACCAAGAGGCTGATGACATCACTAGGAGGGCGTCCTAGTGGCTGCCTCAGGAGCCTGGTATTTTCAAGGAACGACTCTTCAAGCCATCGGCGGCACCACCACTTTCAAGGATGGCACAGCCTCGGGAAGAGCTCCCTCAACCACCTGCCACAAGAGCCCAGGTGTTGGTGTCAAAACAGGCGGATCTCGGGTAGGGGGTCCCAAACTGTGCGTCTACGCGGATGGTAACAGGAGACAAGGGACCCGATGTTTTTACCCAGGTTCGGGCCCTCTCGATGGAGGTAAAACCCTACTCCTGCTTGATTGTGATGGGGAACGTTGCAGAAAATTAAAAATTTTCCTACGGTTTCACCAAGATCCATCTATGAGTTCATCTAAGCAACGAGTCATGGGAGAGAGTTTGCATCTACATACCACTTGTAGATCGAAAAGCGGAAGCGCTCAAGGGATGGTGATGATGGAGTCGTACTACCGTGATTCAGATCAACGATGACCAAGTGCTGAACGGACAGCACCTCCACGCTCAACACACGTATGGGACGGGAGACGTCTCCTCCTTCTTGATCCAGCAATGGGGAGGAGAGGTTGATGATGATCCAAAGAAGACGACGACGCGTGGTGGTGGATGCAGCAGAACTCCAGCAGATTTCGCCAAGCGACTACGGGAGGAGGACGAGGTGTAGCAGGGAGGAGGCGCCAAGCACAAGGTGCGGCTGCCTCCCCTTGCCCTCCTTTATATAGGCCCCAGGCGCGCCCGCCCTGGGAGATTGAATCTCCCAAGGGGCGGCGGCCAAGGGGGAGGATTGCCCCAAGGCATGTGGTGCGCCCCCACCCTAGGGTTTCAACCCTAGGCGCTAGGTGGGCCTAGGGGGCGACAAGCCCACTATGGGCTGTCTCCTCCCACTTCAGCCCATGGGGCCCTCCGGATGGGTGGCCCCACCGGTGGACCCCCGGGACCCTTCCGGTGGTCCCGATACATTACCGGGTGACCCCGAAACTTTCCCGATGGCCGAAATACCACTTCCTATATATAATTCTTTACATCCGGACAATTCCGAAACTCCTCGTGACGTCTGGGATCCCATCCGAGACTCCGAACAACATTCAGTATGCTGCATACTCATATTCATACAACCCTAGCGTCACCGAACCTTAAGTGTGTAGACCCTACGGGTTCGGGAGACACGCAGACATGACCCAGACGACTCTCGGGCAATAACCAACAGCGGGATCTGGATACCCATGTTGGCTCCCACATGCTCCTCGATGATTTCATCGGATGAACCACGATGTCGAGGATTAAACAACCCCGTATACAATTCCCTTTGTCAATCGGTACGTTACTTGCCCGAGACTCGATCGTCGGTATCCCAATACCTTGTTCAGTCTCGTTACCGGCAAGTCACTTTACTCGTACCGTAATGCATGATCCCGTGACCAACCACTTGGTCACCTTGAGCTCATTATGATGATGCATTACCGAGTGGGCCCAGAGATACCTCTCCGTCATACGGAGTGACAAATCCAGCCTCGATCCGTGTCAACCCAATGACACTTTCGGAGATACCAGAGTGCACCTTTATAGTCACCCGCTACGCCAGACGCTTGATACACCCAAAGCACTCCTACAGTATCCGGGAGTTACACGATCTCATGGTCGAAGGAAGAGATACTTGACATTGGAAAAGCTCTAGCAAACGAACTACACGATCTTTGTGCTATGCTTAGGATTGGGTCTTGTCCATCACATCATTCTCCTAATGATGTGATCCCGTTATCAACGACATCCAATGTCTATAGCCAGGAAACCATGACTATATGTTGATCACAACGAGCTAGTCAACTAGAGGCTCACTAGGGACATATTGTGGTCTATGGGTTCACACGTGTATTACGATTTCCGGATAATACAGTTATAGCATGAACAAAAGACAATTATCATGAACAATGAAATATAATAATACTTTTATTATTGCCTCTAGGGCATATTTCCAACAGTCTCCCACTTGCACTAGAGTCACCAATCTAGTTACATTGTGATGAATCGAACACCCATAGAGTTCTGGTGTTGATCATGTTTTGCTCGCGAGAGAGGTTTAGTCAACGGATCTGCGACATTCAGATCCGTATGTACTTTGCAAATATCTATGTCTCCATCTTGAACATTTTCATGGATGGAGTTGAAACGACGCTTGATGTGCCTGGTCTTCTTGTGAAACCTGGGCTCCTTGGCAAGGGCAATAGCTCCAGTGTTGTCACAGAAGAGTTTGATCGGCCCCGACGCATTGGGTATGACTCCTAGGTCGGTGATGAACTCCTTCACCCAAATCGCTTCATGCGCTGCCTCCGAGGCTGCCATGTACTCCTCTTCACACGTAGATCCCGCCACGACGCTCTGCTGCACCAGCTCACTGCTCCACCATTCAACATATACACGTATCCGGTTTGTGACTTAGAGTCATCCAGATCTGAGTTGAAGCTAGCGTCGACGTAACCCTTTACGACGAGCTCTTCGTCTCCTCCATAAACGAGAAACATGTCCTTTGTCCTTTTCGGTACTTCAGATATTCTTGACCGCTGTCCAAAGTGTTCCTTGCGGGATTACTTTGGTACCTCGCTACCAAACTTATGGCAAGGTTTACATCGGATCTGGTACACAGCATGGCATACATAATAGATCCTATGGCTGAAGCATAGGGGATGACACTCATCTCTTCTTTATCTTTTGCCGTGGTCGGTGACTGAGCCGAGCTCAATCTCACACCTTGTAACATAGGCAAGAACCCTTTCTTGGACTGATCCATTTTGAACCTTTTCAAAATCTTATCAAGGTATGTGCTTTGTGAAAGACCTATGAGGTGTCTCGATCTATCTCTATAGATCTTGATGCCTAATATATAAGCAGCTTCTCCAAGGTCCTTCATTGAAAAACACTTATTCAAGTAGGCCTTAATGTTGTCCAGAAGTTCTATATCATTTCCCATCAAGAGTATGTCATCTACATATAATATGAGAAATGCTCTGAGCTCCCACTCACTTTATTGTAAACGCAGCTTCTCCATAAGTCTCATAAACCCAAATGCTTTGATCATCTCATCAAAGCGAATGTTCCAACTCCGAGATGCTTGCACCAGTCCATAAATGGATTGCTGGAGCTTGCATACTTTGTTAGCGTTCTTAGGATCGACAAAACCTTCCGGCTGCATCATATACAGCTCTTCCTTAAGATGTCTGTTAAGGAATGCCGTTTTGACGTCCATCTGCCATATCTCATAATCATAGTATGCGGCAATTGCTAACAAGATTCGGACGGACTTCAGCTTCGCTATGGGAGAGAATGCCTTGTCGTAGTCAATCCCTTGAACTTGTCGATAACCCTTAGCGACAAGTCGAGCTTTATAGATGGTAACATTACCATCCGCGTCCGTCTTCTTCTTATAAATCCATTTGTTTTCTATCGATCGCCGATCATCGGGCAAGTCTGTCAAAGTCCATACTTTGTTTTCATACATGGATTCTATCTCGGATTTCATGGCTTCAAGCCATTTGTTGGAATCTGGCCCGCCATCGCTTCTTCATAGTTCAAGGTTCACCGTTGTCTAACAACATGATTTCCGTGACAGGGTTGCCGCACCACTCAGTGCGGAACGTGTCCTTGTGGACCTCTGATTCAAGAGCAACTTGATCCAAAGTACCTTGATCATCATCATTGTTTTCCTCTTGATTGGTGTGGGCATCACAGAACATTTTCCGAGCTGCACCACTTTCCCGTGCTCGAGAGGCGATACTTCATCGAAGTTCTACTTTCCTCCCACTTACTTCTTTCGAGAGAAACTCTTTTCTAGAAAGCATCCGTTCTGGCAACAAAGATCTTGCCCTCGGATCTTAAGTAGAAGGTATACCCGACAGCTTCCTTAGGGTATCCTATGAAGACGATTTTTCCGACTTGGGTTCGAGCTTTTCAGGTTGAAGTTTCTTGACATAAGCATCGCATCCCCAAACTTTTAGAAACGACAGTTTAGGTTTCTTCCCAAACCATAATTCATACGGTGTCGTCTCAACGGATTTAGACGGTGCCCTATTTAAAGTGAATGTAGCTGTCTCTAGAGCGTATCCCCAAAATGATAGCGGTAAGTCGGTAAGAGACATCATAGACCGCACTATATCTAATAGAGTGCGGTTACGACGTTCGGACACACCGTTACGCTGAGGTGTTCCAGGCGGCGTGAGTTGTGAAACGATTCCACATTTCCTCAAGTGTGTACCAAATTCGTGACTTAAGTATTCTCCTCCACGATCTGATCGTAGGAACTTTATCTTTCGTCACGCTGATTCTCTACTTCATTCTGAAATTCCTTGAACTTTTCAAAGGTCTCGGACTTGTGTTTCATCAAGTAGACATACCCATATCTACTCAAGTCATTAGTGAGAGTGAGAACATAACGATATCCTCCGCGAGCCTCAACGCTCATTGGACCACACACATCGGTATGTATGATTTCCAACAAGTTGGTTGCTCGCTCCATTGTTCCGGAGAACGGAGTCTTGGTCATTTTACCCATGAGGCATGGTTCGCATGTGTCAAACGATTCATAATCAAGAGACTCTAAAAGTCCATCGGCATGGAGCTTCTTCATGCGCTTGACACCAATGTGACCAAGGCGGCAGTGCCACAAGTATGTGGGACTATCGTTATCAACTTTACATCTTTTGGCATTCACACTATGAATATGTGTAATATTACGCTCGAGATTCATTAAGAATAAACCATTGACCATCGGAGCACGACCATAAAACATATCTCTCATATAAATAGAACAACCATTATTCTCGGATTTAAATGAGTAGCCATCTCAGATTAAACGAGATCCCGATACAATGTTCATGCTCAAACTTGGCACTAAATAACAATTATTAAGGTTCAAAACTAATCCCGAGGTAAATGTAGAGGCAGCGTGTCGACGGCGATCACATCGACTCGAACCATTCCCGACGCCAAGATCGTCACCTCGACCTTCGCCAGTCTTCATTTATTCCGTAGCTCTGCTGTGAGTTACAAATATGAGCAACGGCACCGTATCAAATACCGGTGAGTTACTACGAGTAATCGGTAAGGTACACATCAATTACATGTATATCAAATATACCTTTGGTGTTGCCGCCTTCTTATCCGCTAAGTATTTGGGGCAGTTCCGCCGCTTCGACCCTTCCCTTGCAATAAAAGCACTCAGCCTCGTGCTTGGGTCCATTCTTTGACTTCTTCCCGAATCGGCTTACCGCGCGGCAACATCCTTTCCGTCCTTCTTGAAGTTCTTCTTGCCCTTGCCCTTCTTGAACTTAGTGGTCTTATTGACCATCAACACTTGATGTTCTTTCTTGATTTCAGCCTCTGCTGACTTTAGCATTGAAAACACTTCAGAATGGTCTTCACCATCCCTCGCATGTTGTAGTTCATCACAAAGCTCTTGTAGCTTGGTGGAGCGATCGAGGATTCTGTCAATGACCGCCTCATCCGGGAGGTTAATGTTCACCGGTCATATGATTGTGCAACCTGACATCTTAAGTATGTGTTCACCGACGTAACTGTTTTCCTCCATCTTACAATCAGAGAACTTGTCGGAGACATCATATCTCTCGACCCGGCATGAGCTTGGAAAACTAGTTTCAGCTCTTCAACATCTCATATGCTCCGTGATGCTCAAAACGCTTTTGGAGCCCCGGTTCTAAGTGTAAAGCATGCCGCACCGAACGAGGGAGTAATCATCAAGACGAGACTGCCAAGCGCTCATAACGCCTTGGTTCTCTCGACGGAGCGCCACCTAGCGGTCCTTCTAGGACATATTGTTTCTGGCAGCTATGAGGATGATCTCGTGTTCGGACCCAATCCGTATAGTTGGTGCCATCATTTTTCAGCTTGGTTTTCTCTAGGAACACATTGAAGTTCATGTTGACATGAGCGTTGGCCATTTGATCTACAAGACATATTTGCAAAGCTTTTAGACTAAGTTCATGATAATTAAGTTCATCTAGTCAAATTATTCAATGAACTCCCACTCAGATTAGACATCCCTCTAGTCATCTAAGTGTTACACGATCCGAGTCGACTAGCCCGTGTCCGATCATCACGTGAGACGGACTAGTCATCGTCGGTGAACGTCTTCATGTTGATCGTATCTTCCATACGACTCGTGTTCGACCTTTCGGTCTCCGTGTTCCGAGGCCATGTTTGTACATGCTAGGCTCGTCAAGTTAACCCTAAGTGTTTTGCATGTGTAAAACTGTCTTACACCCGTTGTATGTGAACGTAAGGATCTATCACACCCGATCATCACGTGGTGCTTCAAAACAACGAACTGTAGCAACGGTGCACACTTAGGGGAGAACACTTCTTGAAATTGTTGTAAATCATCTTATTTACTACCGTCGTCCTAAGTAAATAAGATGCATAAACATAATAAACATCACGTGCAATTATATAGTTGTGACATGATATGGCCAATATCATATAGCTCCATTGATCTCCATCTTCGGGGCTCCATGATCATCTTGTCACCGGCTTGACACCATGATCTCCATCCTCATGATCTCCATCATCGTGTCTTCATGAAGTTGTCACGCCAATGACTACTTCTACTTCTATGGCTAACGCGTTTAGCAATAAAGTAAGGTAGTTTACATGGTGTTCTTCAATGACACGCAGGTCATACAAAAAATAAAGACAACTCCTATGGCTCTTGCCGGTTGTCATACTCATCGACATGCAAGTCGTGAATCCTATTACAAGAACATGATCTCATACATCACAATTCATCATTCATCACAACTTCTGGCCATATCACATCACATGAACAATCACTGCAAAAACAAGTTAGACGTCCTCTAATTGTTGTTGCATCTTTTATGTGGCTGCAATTGGGTTCTAGCAAGAATATTTTCTTACCTACGAATAACCACAACGTGATTTTGTCAACTTCTATTTACCCTTCATAAGGACCCTTTTCATCGAATCCGCTCCAACTAAAGTGGGAGAGACAGACACCCGCCAGCCACCTTATGCAACTAGTGCATGTCAATCGGTGGAACCGGTCTCACGTAAGCGTACGTGTAAGGTTGGTCCAGGCCGCTTCATCCCACAATACCGCTGAAGCAAGAAAAGACTAGTAGTGGCAAGCAAGTTGACAAGATCCACGCCCACAACAAAATTGTGTTCTACTCGTGCATTAGAGAACTACGCATAGACCTAGCTCATGATGCCACTGATGGGGAACATTGCAGAAAATTAAAAAAATTCCTACGGTTTCACCAAGATCCATCTATGAGTTCTAAGCAACGAGTCATGGGAGAGAGTTTGCATCTACATACCACTTGTAGATCGAGTACGGAAGCGTTCAAGGGGATGGTGATGATGGAGTCGTACTCGCCGTGATTCAGATCACCGATGACCAAGTGCTGAACGGACAGCACCTCCGCGTTCAACACACGTACGGGACGGGAGACGTCTCCTCCTTCTTGATCCAGCAAGGGGGGAGGAGAGGTTGATGATGATCCAGCAGCACGACGGCGTGTTGGTGGATGCAGCAGAACTCCAACAGTGCTTCGCCAAGCGACTACGAGAGGAGGACGAGGTGTAGCAGGGGGAGGGAGGCGCCAAGCACAAGGGTGCGGCTGCCCTCCCCCTTGCCCTCCTTTATATAGGCCCCCAGGGGGGCGCCGGCCCTGGGAGATTGAATCTCCCAAGGGGGCGGCGGCCAAGGGGGGAGGAGTGCCCCCCCAAGGAAAGTGGTGCGCCCCTCCCCCCACCCTAGGGTTTCAACCCTAGGCGCAGGGGGTGGGCCTAGGGGGGCGCACCAGCCCACTATGGGCTGGCTCCCCTCCCACTTCAGCCCATGGGGCCCTCCGGGATGGGTGGCCCCACCCGGTGGACCTCGACCCTTCCGTGGTCCCAGACATTACCGGGTGACCCCGAAACTTTCCCGATGGCCGAAATACCACTTCCTATATATAATTCTTTACCTCCGGACAATTCCGAAACTCCTCGTGACGTCCGGGATCCCATCCAAGATTCCAAACAACATTCGGTATGCTGCATACTCATATTCATACAACCCTAGCATCACCGAACCTTAAGTGTGTAGACCCTACGGGTTCGGGAGACACGCAGACATGACTGAGACGACTCTCGGGCAATAACCAACAGTGGGATCTGGATACCCATGTTGGCTCCCACATGCTCCTCGATGATTTCATCGGATGAACCACGATGTCGAGGATTAAACAACCCCGTATACAATTCCCTTTGTCAATCGGTACGTTACTTGCCCGAGACTCGATCGTCGGTATCCCAATACCTTGTTCAGTCTCGTTACCGGCAAGTCACTTTGCTCGTGCCGTAATGCATGATCCCGTGACCAACCACTTGGTCACCTTGACCTCATTATGATGATGCATTACCGAGTGGGCCCAGATATATCTCTCCGTCATACGGAGTGACAAATCCCAGTCTCGATCCGTGTCAACCCAACAGACACTTTCAAGATACCGTAGTGCACCTTTATAGTCACCCGATTCGCCAGACGCTTGATACACCCAAAGCACTCCTACGGTATCCGGGAGTTACACGATCTCATGGTCGAAGGAAGAGATACTTGACATTGGAAAAGCTCTAGCAAACGAACTACACGATCTTTGTGCTATGCTTAGGATTGGGTCTTGTCCATCACATCATTCTCCTAATGATGTGATCCCGTTATCAATGACATCCAATGCCCATAGCCAGGAAACCATGACTATCTGTTGATCACAACGAGCTAGTCAACTAGAGGCTCACTAAGGACATATTGTGGTCTATTGATGAGGACATCAATACCATTGTTACACCCACAGCCCCTGCTGCTATACATACTGGACCAATTACTAGAGCTCACAAGACGCCAACTAAATTACTGTGTACTTTCGCTTCTTGGTAATGATTCTAATGTTCATGAGAATATGATGCTGCCTAAATTGGATACATTTGTTTTGCTTACAAATGAAGGGCCTAGCTTGGAGAAGGATGAACATTGGAGCAAGAACACACATGGAGTTGATGGCATGCATAAAGGGATCAAGAACGGAGTTACAAGTGATGATTTCAGGACTTTGAAGCCACCATAAGGAGTGCATGAAGCCTTGGACGAAATATACAAGATGCCACTTCATAATATTCGTCCATAGGCTATTCTAGGTGCTGCGTCACCTTATTATTGGGCCAGGCCCATGTAATTTCGAAATACTTAAGTATAGGCTATTTTAGAGTCCGTATGTGTGGGAAACAAGAGATAGGGTTGGTTTCGACCCCACCCTCAAGGGCCACGAAATTCCCTCCTCTTCCCCATATATACAGCCCTTAGGGCATCGCTTAGACTTTGGGTTTTGTTTAGATCAAAATTTCGCCATAGCTGCAACTTCGCTGATTTCGCTTGTGTTCAACGACTGCATAAAGGTGTCACAGAACCCCACCTTGATCAATAAAGCTTTCATCTTATATTCGCAATATCCAGATTGCAATCTCAGTTTCTTGCTTGTTCTTCGTTTGCTCGCAGGAAACAGACCATCGTGGTCTTGTTGATCGTGCTCCGGCGTGGTCAATAACCTCTCGGAGTTGGTTTAGCGATTGCTAAGGCGCGACGTCCTCGCACGCTCGTAGTCGGATCGTCAAAGTCGACTTCCACCAAAGCGAAATCCACCATCTCATCGAAAGATGGGACACCTTTGCCTCTATCAAGTGGTATCAGATTTCCAGGTTGCTCGGTGAGATTTTACAGTTTTTCGTAGTTTAGATCGAGTCTGTTCTTCATACCTATAGTCCACGAAAAAGCCAAAAAAATTAGGTTAGTTCATCCCGTCCAACCAATCTGAGCCTTTGCATAATCTTTTCTCAGATTTGCTTTGTTGAATTTGCGGTTGCATCGTCGTGTCAAGTTGCTGGTCTTAGCGCCTAGTCTTTTAGAGTTTCGAGTTCTGCTCACAAGTTGTCACGCCGCCATGCCATATACCACCACCACATATTCACCGCCAATCCCAATCCATATACGCCACCACATATCCGCCGCCATCACGCCCATCCGAGTCCACCTGCAACATATATCCGCCACCAGTCCGAGTTCCACCAGATTCATCTCCGCCACCAGTCCGAGTTCCACCAGACTCATCTCCGCCACCAGTCCGAGTTCCACCAGATTCATCTCCGCCACCAGTCCTAGTCCGAGTCTCGATTTCCAGATCACGCGATACTCCGAGTCGTGACAGCAGAGGACTCCCCAACTTCCAAGCCATCCGCAGAAGAAAAATAGTTCCAGTTTCAAAAAAAAAGAGGAAAAAAAAAGTGCAAAAACAAGGAAAAAAAAAGAGAAAAAAAATTCAGAGTGTGCTCCTCCCTTGTTTACGTGCAGCGCCGTGATTTTGTTGGTGTTCTAGGCTCGCGTCTCTAGCACGGTCTAGCCTAGGACCAGCACAGTACCGTCGTTGAGCTTTTATTCAACTTTGCATCTCTGAATTGATTATTGCTGACCTTTTTTTTGCTACCATATTATAAGCCTTCCCAGCTCCACATACATCTACGTCGTGCATTTGATTCTCCCTGGTAATCGCTATAGCCAAGCTTTGAGAGTTTTGACTACAACGGTTGCCGATCACCGCCTGCTGCTGGGTAAGAACTGGTAAGAATTTGAGATTTGCTTGACGGAGTTGTGACTGTCCACCACACCACCACCACCACTTCCTAGTAGTCTGAGGATCATATTCTTGTGTGTTTCTATTGTTGCTAACCATGGCAGGATCACAAGCCGATGAGACCGACCGGGAGAACTCGACGAACAAACAGCTACATGATAAATTTCAGCAAATGATGAGTGGACAGTGCAAGATGTGCTAAATAGATTTGACGAGGCCATGGAGAAGATAGATGGCATTGAGAAGACATTTGAAACAAAGCTTGATAGCAAGTTTGATGAATTGCTCGCTGCTTTTCCACAACCACCGCCGGCTGCACCTATCGCACCTCTCAAGAACGACAACAACTACGCCCCTTCCGAATCAGTATGGACGAGCTCAGCGTGTTCCTATTGAGCCAGATAAAATTCTGGTGCCGCTGCTATCGCTGTTGGTGCTTTTTGGCTCTGCTACACTGCTGCCGGTACCGAGGAGGATGCCGAGTATGCGGGCGATTATGAGGATGAGGTTGATCAACATCGTAACTCACGCAACCACCAGCACCACAACCACCGTGTCGCCCACATGCAAATAATGGCAATGTTAGGGCTCCCCCTCAGGTACGAGATCATGACCATCTCCCTAAACTGAAATTGAATATTCCACCATTTGAGGGTAGATATGTTCCTGATATATATCTTACTTGGGAGTTAGAAACTGAACAACGATTTACATGTTTACAATATCCCGAGGAGAGACGTGTTCTCGCTGCTGTTTGTGCTTTCACTAGCTTTGCATGTGTTTGGTGGTCTCAACATTGTAGATTATATCCTGTTCCAGCTACTTGGGCTGCTTTGAAAACTGCTATGCGTGCTCGTTGGGTTCCACCATATTATCAACGTGAATTACTTCAAAAATTGCAGCGCTTAAGACAAGGAAAAATTCTGTAGAAGAATATTATCGTGAATTACAAACCGGCTTGATTAGATGTGGTATTGTTGAGGAGAATGAAGCTATGCTTGCACGCTTTTCGGGTGGATTAAATAGAGAGATTCGACCATTCTAGACTATAAGGATTATAATAATATCACTCGCTTATTCCATCTTGCTTGTAAAGCTGAACGTGAAGTGCAGGATCGACAATCATTGGCGCCAAGCACTAACTTTTCTCGCAGTCGACCTTCATCATGGACACCACGTGCATCATCTACTTCCACCGCACCATCACCTCCTTCAGTGCCACCTCCAACCGTGATACAAGAAAGCGAGCACAACCACCACTATCTCGCCAAGAGCACACCTGCCGGGCCTGCACAGAGCTCTTCTTCTTCCATGGCGTCAACAGGCACACAAGTGATATTATTTGTCGTCGTTGTAAGGGAAGAGGACATTTTATGAGAGAATGCAAATCTCAGCGTGTGATGATTGCTACGAGGATGGTGGGTATGAGTCCGCTAGTGACTATGATGAGGAGACTTTGGCTCTTATTACACATGAGGAACACGGTGGAGATGATTCGATCATGAGGCACAATACATGGCTGTCAAGATGCCGACAGTATGAATGTTTAGTTGCTCAACGTGTTTTGAGTGTGCAGGTTACCCAAGCAGAGCAAAATCAGAGGCATAATTTGTTCCATACAAAGGAGTTGTGAAGGAACGTTCTATTCAAGGCCATCATAGATGGAGGGAGCTGCAACAACTTGGCTAGCATGGAGATGGTGGAGAAGCTATCTCTCACCACAAGACCACATCCACATCCTTACTACATCCAATGGTTCAACAACAGCGGCAAGGTGAAGGTAACACGTCTCGCTCGTGTGCATTTTAGTATCTCTACATATGCTGATTATGTTGATTGTGATGTGGTACCTATGCAAGCATGTTCCTTGTTACTTGGTAGACCATGGCAATTTGATAAAATTTGTACACCATGGTAGAAACAATCAAGATACTCTTGTTCATAAGGATAAAAATATTACTTTGCTTCCTATGACTCCTGAGTCCATTTTGAAAGATGATATTAATAGAGCTAATAAAGCAAAACAGGAGAAAAATAAGAGTGAAAATCAGATTGTGGCAAAAGAATTTGAGCAACACATGAAGCCTAATAATAAACCATCTACTGTTGCTTCAAATTAAATTGAAAAGTGCATGTTTACTTGCCACCAAATCTGATATTGATGAGCTAGATTTTAGCAAATCTATTTGCTATGCTTTTGTGTGCAAAGAGGCATTATTTTCATTCGAGGACGTGTTTTCCTCTTTGCCCCCTGCTGTCACTAACATTTTGCAGAGTTCACGACGCTCTTTCCACAAGACGCGTGCCACCGGATTACCACCTATTCGAGGGATTGAGCATCAAATTGACTTAATTCCCGTGCATCATTACCCAACCGTGCACCATACCGCACCAATCCAGAGGAGACGAAGGAGATTATGCGTCAAGTACAGAGCTGCTCGACAAAGGTTATATACGCCAATCCCTTAGCCCTTGTGCTGTTCCTATTATTCTAGTGCCGAAAAAGGATGGTACGTCACGATGTGTGTTGATTGTAGAGGCATCAATAATATTACTATTCGTTATCGCCACCCTATTCCTAGGCTAGATGATATGCTTGATGAATTGAGTGGCTCTACAATATTCGCCAAAGTTGATTTATATGAGTGGATACCATCAAATTCGTATGAAATTGGGAGATGAATGGAAAACAGCATTTAAAACTAAGTTTGGATTATATGAGTGGTTAGTCATGCCTTTTGGGTTAACTAATGCACCTAGTACTTTCATGAGATTAATGAACGAAGTTTTACGTGCTTTCATTGGACGATTTGTGGTAGTCTATTTTGATGATATACTGATTTATAGCAAATCTTTGGAAGAACATTTGGAACATTTACGTGTTGTTTTTAATGCTCTACGTGATGCACGCTTGTTTGGTAACCTTGGGAAGTGCACCTTTTGCACCGATCGAGTATCTTTTCTTGGCTATGTTGTTACTCCACAGGAATTGAAGTTGATAAAGCCAAGATTGAAGCTATTGAGAGTTGGCCGCAGCCCAAAACGGTCACACAAGTGAGGAGTTTCTTGGCCTCGCTGGTTTCTATAGGCGTTTTGTGAGAGATTTCAGCACCATTGCTGCACCTCTCAACGAGCTTACAAATAAGGATGTGCCTTTTGTTTGGGGTACCGCACAGGAAGAAGCCTTCACGGTATTGAAAGCTAAGTTGACACATGCTCCTTTACTCCAACTTCCTGATTTTAATAAGACTTTTGAGCTTGAATGTGATGCTAGTGGAATTGGATTAGGAGGTATGTTATTACAAGATGGCAAACCTGTTGCATACTTTTCTGAAAAATTGAGTGGGCCTAGTCTGAATTACTCTACTTATGATAAAGAATTATATGCTCTTGTTCGGACTTTAGAAACATGGCAACATTATTTATGGCCCAAAGAATTTGTTATACATTCTGATCATGAATCTTTGAAACATATTAAAAGTCAAGCTAAACTGAATCGTAGACATGCTAAATGGGTTGAATTCATTGAGACTTTCTCTTATGTCATTAAACACAAGAAGGGTAAAGAAAATGTTATTGCTGATGCATTGTCTCGTCGCTATACTATGCTTTCACAACTTGACTTCAAAATATTTGGTTTGGAGACCATCAAAGATCAATATGTGCATGATGCTAATTTTAAAGATGTATTGCAGAATTGTAAAGAAGGAAGAACATGGAACAAGTTTGTCGTTAATGATGGATTTGTGTTCCGTGCTAACAAGCTATGCATTCCAGCTAGCTCCGTTCGTCTTTTGTTGTTGCAGGAGGTGCATGGAGGAGGACTAATGGGACACTTTGGCGTGAAAGAAGACGGAGGACGACTTGCTACACATTTCTTTTGGCCAAAGATGAGACGGATGTTGAGCGCTTTATTGCTCATTGCACTACATGTCAAAAAGCTAAGTCACGACTCAATCCTCATGGTTTATATATGCCTTTGCCTGTACCTAGTGTTCCTTGGGAGGATATATCGATGGACTTTGTTTTAGGTTTACCTAGAACAAAGAAGGGGAGGGATAGCATATTTGTTGTCGTGGATAGATTCTCGAAAATGGCACACTTTATACCATGTCATAAAAGCGATGATGTTTGTCAATGTTGCTGATTTGTTCTTTCGTGAAATTATTCGCTTGCATGGTGTGCCAAATACTATTGTTTCAGATCATGATACTAAATTTCTTAGCCACTTTTGGAGATGTTTATGGGCTAAGTTGGGGACTAAACTGCTTTTAGTACTACTTGTCACCCCAAACCGATGGACAAACTGAAGTAGTCAATAGAACATTGTCTACTATGCTTAGGGCTGTTCTAAAGAAAAATAAGAAAATGTGGGAGGAATGCTTGCCTCATATTGAATTTGCTTATAATCGTTCATTGCATTCTACTACTAAGATGTGCCCTTTTGAAGTTGTGTATGGTTTCCTACCTCGTGCACCTATTGATTTGTTGCCTCTTCCATCTTCGGAGAAGGTTAATTTTGATGCTAAAGAACGTGCTGAATTGATTTTAAAAATGCATGAGTTAACTAAGGAAAACATTGAGCGTATGAATGCTAAATATAAACTTGCTGGAGATAAGGGTAGAAAACATGTTGTGTTTGCACCTGGAGATCTTGTTTGGTTACATTTGCGTAAGGATAGATTTCCTGATTTGCGCAAATCAAAGCTAATGCCACGTGTTGCTGGTCCCTTTAAGGTGTTGGAGAAAGTAAATGATAATGCATATAAACTTGAGCTGCCTGCAGATTTTGGGGTTAGTCCCACTTTTAACATTGCAGATTTGAAGCCATATTTGGGTGAGGAAGATGAGCTGCCGTCGAGGACGACTTCATTTCAAGAAGGGGAGGATGATGAGGACATCAATACCATTGTTACACCCACAGCCCCTGCTGCTATACATACCGGACCAATTACTAGAGCTCACAAGACGCCAACTAAATTACCGTGTACTTTCGCTTCTTGGTAATGATTCTAATGTTCATGAGAATATGATGCTGCCTAAATTGGATACATTTGTTTTGCTTACAAATGAAGGGCCTAGCTTGGAGAAGGATGAACATTGGAGCAAGAACACACATGGAGTTGATGGCATGCTAAGGGGATCAAGAACGGAGTTACAAGTGATGATTTCAGGACTTTGAAGCCACCATAAGGAGTGCATGAAGCCTTGGACGAAATATACAAGATGCCACTTCATAATATTCGTCCATAGGCTATTCTAGGTGCTGCGTCACCTTATTATTGGGCCAGGCCCATGTAATTTCGAAATACATAAGTATAGGCTATTTTAGAGTCCGTATGTGTGGGAAACAAGAGATAGGGTTGGTTTCGACCCCACCCTCAAGGGCCACGAAATTCCTCCTCTTCCCCATATATACAGCCCTTAGGGCATCGTTTAGACTTTGGGTTTTGTTTATATCAAAAGTTCGCCATAGCTGCAACTTCGCGCATTTCGCTTGTGTTCAACGACTGCATAAAGGTGTCACAGAACCCCACCTTGATCAATAAAGCTTTCATCTTATATTCGCAATATCCAGATTGCAATCTCAGTTTCTTGCTTGTTCTTCGCTTGCTCGCAGGAAATGACCTTCGTGGTCGTTGATCGTGCTCGGCGTGGTCAATAACCTCTCGGAGTTGGTTTAGCGATTGCTAAGGCGCGACGCCCTCGCACGCTCAGTAGTCGGATCGCCAAAGTCGACTTCCACCAAAGAGAAATCCACCATCTCATCGAAAGACGGGACACCTTTGCCTCTATCAAGTGGTATCAGATTTCCGTGTTGCTCGGTGAGATTTTACAGCTTTTTCGTAGTTTAGATCGAGTCTGCTCTTCATACCTATAGTCCACGAAAAAGCCAAAAAAAAATTAGGGTTAGTTCATCCCGTCCAACCAATCTGAGCCTTTGCATAATCTTTTCAGATTTGCTTTGTTGAATTTGCGGTTGCATCGCCGTGTCAAGTTGCTGGTCTTAGCGTCTAGTCTTTTAGAGTTTCGAGTTCTGTTCACAAGTTGTCACGTCGCCGCTGCCATATACCACCACCACATATTCACCGCCAATCCGAATCCATATACGCCACCACATATCCGCCGCCATCACGCCCATCCGAGTCCACCGCAACATATATCCGCCACCAGTCCGAAGTTTCACCAGATTCATCTCCGCCACCAAATCCGAAGTTCCACTGCACTCATCTCCGCCACCAGTCCGAGTTCCACCAGATTCATCTCCGCCACCAGTCCTAGTCCGAGTCTCGATTTCCAGATCACGCGATACTCCGAGTCGTGACAGCAGAGGACTCGATGAACAAAAGACAATTATCATGAACAATGAAATATAATAATACTTTTATTATTGCCTCTAGGGCATATTTCCAGCAGATTGATATTGATGATATGGGTAGTACAAGAGTGGATCTACCACGAGATCAATGAGGTTAAACCCTAGAAGCTAGCCTATGGTATGATTGTTGTAATGGCTGTGTCCTACGGACTAAAACCCTCCGGTTTATATAGACACCGGAGAGGGCTAGGGTTACACAGAGTCGGTTACAATGGTAGGAGATTTACATATCCGTATCACCAAGCTTGCCTCCACGCCAAGGAAAGTCCCATCCGGACACGGGACGAAGTCTTCAATCTTGTATCTTCATAGTCTTGGAGTCTGGCTGACGATGATAGTCCGGCTGTCCGGACACCCCCTAGTCCAGGACTCCCTCAGTAGCCCCTGAACCAGGCTTCAATGACGATGAGTCTGGCACGCATATTGTTCGGCATTGCAAGGCGGGTTCCTCCTCCGAATAATTCATAGAAGATTGTGAACACCAGGATAGTGTCCAGCTCTACAAAATAAATTCCACATTCCACCGTAGAGAGAATAATATGTACACAAGTTCCATCTGCTGACGTGCTTTCTGGCGTGACGTCATGCCACTACCAAGCCTTTACTTGAATCATTTTTTATTATACCACCTCGGCGCGTTTAGCGAAGCGGTTTCCTTGGCACGTCTTGTCGAAGCAGAGATCGTGTTCCCCTTATTCCGGGATTCTCATTAATACGGACGTGGGTAACCCAACCATGCCCGTCGCCACGCCCCCTCTATCGGAGGCGAGTCTCGAACGGTCACGAGGACAGCTCTTGGTATTCCCCTTCTTTATAACGGGACCAAGGCTCGTTTCTTTTCTTCAATCCTCAATCGAATCCACTCCCTGCCCCGAGTTCCAACACCCAGAGCCCCAGATTCGAGTGCTTCGGACCTTCAACAATGTCCAGCTCCGACCTACAGGGCCGGTGGATGCCTTCTTCCGTCACGGAAGAAGACGTGCTAAAGCTGCGAGAGGCCAAGTACCTGTCTTACAAGATTTCGCATAGGTTGCCTGCCAAAGGGCAAGTCATCCCCACCCCCGAGCCCGGCGAGTATGTCGTGTTCGTATCCCACCTCCGTCGGGGTTTAGGCTTCCCGATGGATCCTTTTGTGAGAGGGCTCATGTTTTACTATGGGTTGGAATTCCACGACTTGGCTCCGGAGTCCATCCTCCATATCTCTTCATTCATTGTCGTTTGCGAGGCCTTCCTCCATGTTACCCCTCACTTCGGCTTGTGGCTTAAGACCTTCGACATGGAGCCGAAGATGATCGAGGGGTGTCAAGCAGAAGTCTTGGCGGGCGGTTAGCGCGTAGGGCCGACGCTCCATGGCCCGAGGGCTCTTTTCAGAGGAGCTCGGCTTGTGGCAGCAGGAGGGTTCTACATAACCGCTCCTGGCGGCAGCAGTGAAGCCGCCCATCTTCCGCTTCGGCCTCCGCAGCGGCTGATGTCATGGGTCAGCCAAGGGCTCAACTGGGGGCCATCAAAGGACGTGCCCCTATTGCAGGGACGGATTCAAGACCTCCATGCGAGGGAGATCGATCTGGTCATGGTGATGCAGGTCATGCTGATTAGGCGTCTCCTGCCCTGCAAACGCCGTCCTCTCCGGCTGTGGGAGTTTAATCCGGAGGGACCACGAATTCTCCAACACTTCATGGGTACGACACCCATGGAGATGTACAAACTGTTCTTCAGATCGCGAGAAGCGTGTCCGGAATTGACCGAGGACGCCGGCTGTCACGCCCTCGATGCGGCTATATCTCCCACATGTCGAAGCACGACTTAGAGGCATAACCGCATTGAAAGCAATGTCGCAAGTGAGGTAATCTTCACACAACCCATGTAATACATAAGGGAAAGAGATACATAGTTGGCTTACAATCGCCACTTCACACAAATACATGAATAAAGCATTACATCATCCAGATACAATCAAGGTCCAACTACGGAACCAAAATAAAAGAAGAACCCCAAATGCGACAAAAGGTCCCCGATCGACCCCAACTGGGCTCCACTACTGATCAACTAGAACGAAACAACACAAAGGGCAAGATCTTCATCGAGCTCCTCCTTGAGCTTGGTTGCGTCACCTACTCATAACATAGGCACCGCAAACTGGTTTTGAAGTATCCGTGAGCCACGAGGACTCAGCAATCCCATTACCATGGGTATCAAGACTAGCAAAGCTTAATGGGAAGGAATGGGTAAAGTGGTGAGGTTGCAGCAGCGACTAAGCATGATATGGTGGCTAACATACGCAAATGAGAGCGAGAAGAGAAACAAGCGGAACGGTCGTGAACTAGCAATGATCAAGAGGTGATCCTGAACACCTACTTACGTCAATCATAACTCGGAAACCGTGTTCACTTCCCGGACTCCACTGAGAAGAGACCATCACGGCTACACACACGGTTGATGCGTTTTAATTCGGATCTGGTGTCAAGTTGTCTACAACCGGACATTAACAAATTCCCATCTGCCACATAACCGCGGGCACGGCTCTCGAAAGTTTAAACCCTGCAGGGGTGTCCCAACTTAGCCCATGACAAGCTCTCGCGATCAATGAAGGAATAGACCTTCTCCCAGGAAGACCCGATCAGTCTCGGAATCCCGGTACATCAAGACATTTCGACAATGGTAAAACAAGACCAGCAAAGCCGCCCGATGCGCCGACAATCCCGATAGGAGCTGCACATATCTCGTTCTCAGGGCAACACCGGATAAGCGAAGCGTACAGGTACCGACGTAACCCAAGTTGCCAAGGGATGGTCCCGCACGGTGCTCTAGTTTGGACCAACGCTTAGACAAGCACTGGCCCGGGGGGGCTATAATAAAGATGACCCTCGAGAGAGCGACTCCCAAGGGAAAAGTAGGTGGTGGTGAGGCAAATGGTAAAAGTCAATGTTGGGCCTTGCTGGACAAGTTTTATTCAAAGCGAATCGTCGGGGGTCCCATAAATCACCCGACCGTGTTAGGAACGCAAAATCCGGGAACATAACACCGGTATGACTGAAACTAGGGCAGCAATAGTGGAACAAAACACCAGGAATAAGGCCGAGCCTTCGACCCTTTACCAAGTATATAGATGCATTAATATTATAAGAGATATTGTGATATCCCAACAAAACCCTGTCCACCATGGAGAAATCTTCAACTTCACCTGCAACTAGCAACGCTATAAGAGGGGCTGAGCAAAGCGGTAACATAGCCAATCAACGGTTTGCATAGGAAAGGTGTCAAAGGATTAGAGGTTCATGGCAATTTGGGATGGCTTGATAAACAGGTAATAGGCAGCGCAGCATAGCGATAGAACGAAGCAACTAGCATAGCAATCATAGTAGTGAGATCCAGGGTCGCGGTCATCTTGCCTGAAATCCCGCAAGGAAGAAGAACGAGTCCATGAAGAAGATGAAACCACGAAGATGAACCAAACGCAGACGAACGCATCCTCACGATCGCAACGAAACGGGAACTATCGAGAAGAAGCACACAACATGGTAAACACACCACACATGAACAAGACATGATGCACAACAAGCATGATGCCTCACCAAGCTACATGAAGCTACTCATGGCAGGAGATGATACAAAACAAGAACAACACATCAATGCAAGTTTAAATGAGGCCGGGAACAACATATAACAATTCCGGTAAGTCCTCATATGCATATTTCGAAATTGGTCCAGAACTGAATAAACCTTATGTTCAAGTTGTTAAACAGCAAGTTAAGATGCACCAAGATGATCTACACGAAATTCTAGTCAAGTTACATATAAAGTTCATTAGGTTTGGAGCTACGGCCTAGAATATATGAGCAAAACAAGTTAAGCATGGCATTGATGCAAAATGCACTCAAACATCAAGCAAACACACCAAAACAAGGATGCAACATGGTAATACGAAACTACATGCAGAATCAAGCAAGTTTCATATAGAGCACACTCAAAACGGAGCAACTGTGCAACACCCACACACTATACAAGTCATAGCAACAATCTGACCATAACAGCAACTAGGCATCTTACTAGCATCAAAACAATATGCCACAGCACCCCAACATAATAACAAAAGGCATGGGCATGAAGTACAGGTAAAGCATAACAAAACATGAACACTGAGCTATCTCCAGAAACAACTAGAACATGCTCAAAAACACATGGAGATATTGCAAATAATAACAGTTTCAGACTTTAGCAGAAATAACATCAGGTTGCAATGTTGAGAGCTAAACAACATGTTACAGGAACTTATCATGGCAAACAAAGGCATGGCATTAATCTACTAATTGCATAGATCAAAAGTCCCTTACTGACCATGAGCCAAAAAGGCACAGAAAATATGATGGCACCCATGTAAACATGGCAAGTTATATTACAGATTCAAACATGGCAAGAACAACAATAAGTAGGCATGTTCGTGAGCTCGAACCACTCACTACAGAGCAATACATGGCATGGCAAGGCAACCAACAGCAAGAAGGCATGTTTATGAAGCTAAGCATGGAAAGAGAAAGTTCATAGGGTGCATGGATCACTAGGAAAACACATGGGAACAAGTGAACTTAATGTTAACAGGCTGACAAATAACATTTTCAAGAAACTTTGGAGCAAGAAATGAATATGTTCCAGCAGGCTACAATTGCAACCAAGGGCATGAATGGATAGATCATGACATGTAGTTCAAAACATGTTTATAGAGCATCTCCAGATTATGCATAGAATGACTAGTAGAAGCATGTTAACATAGCAACAAAATATAACAGAATCTGTCAGGAAAACAGCAACAGCAACTACCCTACTTAACAAGCTCGATGCACTCAGCACACAAATCACAAAAATACATGGTTGGCACCCCTGGAAAGATGGCATAGCATAGTTCAACATTCATGTAGAGGTCAACCTCATAGGATGCACACATCAATCATGGCAAAAATGATAAAACAGCAAGTTATAACAGCCAAAGAGATTAACATCAACATGCACTCTTCCAACAGCATTTCGGGCATCAAGATGATCTCAAATGAAAATGATGCAATGGAATGAAATGATCTACTCGTCGAGACGAACAATTTGACATATTACAAGCGCAAAACGGAGTTATGGATGCGGAGATGTGATGGCATGAACATGGCAAGAAAATTACTGAAACTGGGGACTCAGCAGAATTTCACTTCGGGGAAAAAGTGGACGGGGTGGAACGGGATGGAGAGATCCGGGGCTAGGGGCGCATTTGGATGGTGGGATGGGTGGATCTGATCCAACCCGGGCGGATCCGGCCGGAGCTCCGGCGAGGCCTCCGGCGAGGGCGTCGGCCGGAGTAGGAGAGGCGCGGGGGAGGCGAGGCACGAGGTGGCGGCGAAGGCGGCGGGCCGAAGGCGACCACCGCGCGGCGGTGGCGAGTTCGCCATGGGCGGCGCGCGGCATGGGGCGGCGCGCCGCCGGCAGAGGCGGCAGACGGCGGAGGGGGCTGGCCTCACGGCGGCCGTCGGGGTTGATGCGACATATGCCAACGGGTGGCTTATCATGGTGGGGGGAGTAGAACGCCGTCGGTGCTCTCGAAACGGATAAGGCGCAGACATGCACGCCGCTAATCTTACCCAGCCGGGGCTCTCCGTGGAGATAACACCCCTCATCGCTGCTTCACGGGTCTCCGTGATGGTCACTATGGTATGATAGTATAGAGGTGCTCCTTGAGCTGTTTTGGGAAGCAGGGAGGAGCAAGGCTAGCTCTTTCCCCTCTTGCTATGCGTCTAAACCTATCCAGGGGCGAACCCTTTGCATGGGCTCCTGGGGTTTATACAGCCTACCAAAGTACAACGGTAATCTGACTGGCATGGCCCCACCGTCGATCTCTCTTGCAGCCGCCCTCCTGCCGGCTTCGGGCCCGCTGATTTGAGGGCCTCATGGACAGCAGTAACACCGTGGCAGCGCTTGATGACGCTGGCTTGGTCATGGGGTCGTGGGAACAGTGCCGCCGCGTCTGCCGATGATCACCGCCGCCACTCCCCGCCCAATCTGGTTTATGGCTTGTGGGGCCTCGCCGGGGCGGCTGACTGGGAGGCCGACTCGCAGGCCGCTGCTCTCCGCCGTCTTCTTCTCTCTCACTGACGGAGGGCCCGGCGATCTCCGGGCCGTACACTCCGCCATCGTGGGCACAGTGCCTTATGCACTGTGGCTGAGGTCAGGGGAGGCATGGCAACAGTGCCGCGCCTCACCGGAGATCTCCTGGTGACGCGGCTCACTGTAGCCACGCCTTCTTCCCGTGGGTTTGAGGACGCCACGCCGGGCTGTACCCGCATCGGCCTTCGTGGGTCGCGGCCAACTCTCATAGTCGGCCCTTTAAAGGTCGCAAGCCCGAGTCGGCTTGATTCGTAGTCGCCGCTCTAAGGACTCGGCTTCTCCAAAGGTCGCCAATGGGACTCGCCTCTCCAAAGGTCGCCAGAGAGACTCGGCTTCTCGAAGGTCGCCACCGACTCGCTAAGGGTGCAGCCTGCCCCGATGTCTTGAAAGATCATGGGTCTCGGTCAGCCTACCCGTGGCCCATTACTCCGACAAGAGTCCTCGGTCGGGCGGCTGGGGCGCCGCCTTGTGGGGCTTCGCAGTTTCAATTTTCTCGCCGACTACGACTCGCCGTCAGTGTCTTGGGCCGCCTCGCCGAGTCGGACTCGCTCACAAGGACCGCCGCCGAAGTCGTGGCGGAAATCGCGCGGCGATCGTTACGCCTCCGTGCCATTTATGCGACGGTCCTGTCGCATGGCGCCACGCGGAGGCGAGTAACTGCCTGCCCACGCTGGGGACGGACGGGCCGCCAGGGCTCGCCATTATCGCTACTCGGCTCCCGAGCGGATCCGCTGCGGCCGAGGGCGGTTGGCATCCCCATGTTATTACTGCGCGCAGTAACTTCGTGGGGGTTAATCGTGAGGCGTCGTGGGGCCGCGGGCGCAGTTAATCCCCACGTTGCCCCCTCGGCTTCTCAGCCCGTAGGGCTATAAGTAGGCGGGGGCGGAGCGGGCGGCACAGCACGCGCACTCCCTCCCCCGCTCTCTCGTCCTTCTCCTTCCTTCGCCGCGCACCGCTGCATTCTTCTTCACCGCGAGCCCGGGTGCTCTTCCTCGCCGGCGATGAGCTCTTCTTCCGTCGCGCCCCCCACCTCGCGCTCCGGCGTGTGGGACGGCTTTCGGACGGGGGGCGGAGGACATCGAGTTCTTCGCTAAACCCGCCGCTTCCCGAGCGCGGACCTGGTATAAGCCCGCCCCGCGGCCGCGGAGATCCGCCAGCGCCAAGTGAGGGCGAAGCGGGTCATCTTCCGCCGCACCTCATGCGCGATCTGGGCTCCCGCGAGCGGATTCTTCCGCTTTTCCTCGAGTTTCACAGCCTACAGCCAGATCACCTCACCCCAACGCGGTGGTGCTTCTCTCCGCCTTCGCCATCCTGCGGCGGCTACATCGGGCGTTCTCCCCACCTCGAAGCTGTGGGGTAGTTCTTCTTCGGCTCGGCACTCAGGCCGCCCGACGCCGGGCGCAGCGGCGGCACCTACATCGCGGTGCGGGCGACGACGGCCGACAACCCTTTTCCGCCCATCCTGCTGGTGAAATCGGTGAAGATGCGGCGAAGACGATTTCACGTGAAGAATGTCTCACCGACGGCGACCGGGTCAACCTGCCGCCTTCGACCTCGAGCCACCGACCGCCGCCACCAGCTTGGTCCCATCGGTCAAGTCACTTTCGACCTCGGAGTCAGCGTCGTGGGCGCGCCCGAGTCATGATGCGCCGGAGGGCTCGCCGCCTCGATCTCCTCGCCGCCGTGGGCGCGCCGGGTTCTTCCGCTCAAGGCCGGCCTCACCTCATCTCCGGATGAGGCGGCCGACGATCCAAGCCGGCTGTGCACCAAGGACATGCCGTGTGGAGAGGTGGCGAACTTGGTGAACCACATCGCCCACTGCGGGTTCACGGAGGAGTGGCAGTTCGGCAAGGAGCCGTACTCACGCGACAACCCCCCTCCAGTGGTAAGTTGCTTCCGTCTGTATTTTGATCTTGCTTGCGTTCGACTTCAAGCTCTGGTCTTTGTTGGCATCTCTTGAGCAGAACCCTCTCATGGCGCCCGCAGCCGGCGCCACGAGAGAGCCGCGTGACTACGTCCCCGACCGCGAGGTCAGCGACGCCGACGACCCCGACTTGGGGCCGCAGCGGCTGAGGCCGACGCCAAGGCGGCGGAGAGGAGGAAGACGGCGGCCTGCACCGTCGGCGACCTTCGCCGATCGCCCGAGGGCGACGCCGACGCGAAGTCGCCTGCGCCGCCAGCCGAGAGCTCCTCCAGCCAAGCCGGGCGCTGAAGAGGCGCCACGCCTGGCCGAGTGTGCCCGGCGGCAAGTCGAAGAATTTCAAGGAGCCACCGCCACTGCTGGAGGAGGCGGCCAAGGCCAACCGCTCAAAAGGAAGTGAGGAGGCCGCCGCTAGTTTCTTCGTAAGTTCCTTACTCCTTCGTTTCTTTTCTGGATCTCGCTTGAGTCTTTCTGATCTCCCTCCGATCTTCTCCAGCGCTCCCCTCTCCCTTGAGAGAGCCGCCGTCCCCTCCGTCATGGGGTCGGTGGAGACGTCTACCAATACACGGCGGATTGATCCCGCCGCCGACCTTCGGGAGGCGACGGTGCGGAACGCGCGAGAGAAGCGCGAGGAGGAGGCCGACCGCCTGGAGAAGGCGGAGGCCGAGAAGGCGGCCGCCAACACCTAGCGGCACCTGGAGGAGGCCGTGGCTGCGACCGCGGTGAAGCGGAATGCTGAGGAGGCCGTTCGTCGCGGAGCGGCGATGCTCGTTCCCCCGCTGTCGTCAGCACCGCCGCCCCCTGAGTTCACGGGGTAGACCGGGGAGGTCGGCACCGCAAACCCTCTCGCGGAGGAGGGCGGCGACGTCTCAGGCCGGATACTTACGCGCCGCCCCTGCCGCCTCCACCGCCTCCGTCTTCAAGGCCGCACGGCAAACAGCCGGTGGACCCGCAGGATCCTCCGACTGCGGACGACGCCGGCGCAATCGCTTTTTCAGTCGCCACGCCAGCCGCCCGATTGAAAGGATTTAACTCAGCGCCATGAAGCTCGGAAACCGGCTCGCGAGCACGGCGAACTTGACGCCGAGGCTTGAGTGCCGCGCCCACCGGCTGGGTGCGTGAAGGCGGCACCGCCTTCAACCAGGCCCTTCGACGCCCAACGACTGCGCAAAGAGGGCGACGCCCAACTCTACACCAAGGCGATTCGCCCTCGCGGACCTCTGTCCGGTATGCTTCGTTTTTCCTTTTTAGTTTCTGTTTTTTCAGAGGGCGCGCCAGCCACTCCATCGGGTGTAGTCCCGAGTTCGGGTCGGCTGCCGAGCAGCGGCTCGAACACCTTTTTAGCGAGCTCAAGACTAACTTTTACTTTGCCGGCTTTGCAGGAATACCACAATCTCAAGCTACCACTGCCTTCAACCGCAACGCTGAAGAGCTGAGGAAGGGATCACCGATCCGACGGAAAGTCGAGGTGAGCTAACTCTTCCTTCTTCACTGGGCGCTACATGCGCACCATGGGCTGTAGTCCCCGAGATTCGGGCCGATCACTGAGCGCCGGGCCGATCTCCCGCGACCTTCCTTCTTTCTTCTCTCATAAGGCGCTGGCGCGCATGGGCTGTAGTCCCCGAGATTCGGCTGACTCGAGCGATCGGGCCGGATCTCCCCGGCGACCTTCCTTCTTGACGACGCTCTTGTCTTTTCTTCGAGCTTCAGGTGCCAACGCCGCCCTCCAGGAGCAGCTAGGCGAGGCCAACACAGCCCGTCGCGCCAAGGAGGAGGAGTGCGACAAGCTCGTCCGAGAGCGCGACCTGCTGGCGACGCAGCTGGCCGAAAGGTATGAACCGCCCGTAAGGCGCAGGAGGATGCCAAGTCGCGGGAGGATGCCCTCATAGCCGAGTTCGAGGTCGAGCGCTCCGCCTGGACTGACCGGGAGGCGATGCTGACCTCCGGCTACCACGAGCTCGAGGACATCATCGACGGTAACTCTTTTTTCTCTTCTTTGGTCTTCCGACTCTGCGTCGGGCTGATTTTGGGTTTTTCTGACTGTCTTCTTTTCTTATCTTTGGTAGACTTCTTTCCCGGCCACTCGCAAGCCATTCCTCTGGCCATCGAGGCGGCTCGGGAGGAGTGAAGGGCGAAGGGCGAAGTGATCGCCGCCAATGCCCCCGAACCATCGACGCAGCAGCTTCGAGCATCGGGCTCGCCGCCTTGCTTCATCGCTCGCCGCGCCGCCTTCAACGCTACCGACGCCAAGTCATTGCCGCTCAGGCCGGAGGTGCCGCTCTTCGCACCGCCATCCGGACGGCCGACTGGCCGAGGTCGCCGCTGGTCGCCGAGGCTTGAGGGCTCTTGGCCCATGCCGAGCACGCCGGCCTTGAGTTCGCCAAAGGTGGTACTGGCTGGACTCGACCGCCTGGCCGCTGCTCGGCCGAGGCCCAGCCGAGCCGAGGTCGTGGAAGGCGCCCCGAGCGCTCGGCGGCTATCGCCGAGTACACGGACACCAGGTCTTTGTTCCCGAAGCGGACCGACGGCGGCGAGAGGTTCCACGGAGTGGTTCGGGATGCACCCGAGTAATGAGGAGGACTCGGTGGAGGTGATCGGCTCCAAAGATCAAGAGGAGGACGAGTCGGAGGACGGAGGCGAGGAGGAGGCACCAGAAGACGAAGCAGGCGGCCAGCCTCAGCCTGATCGTGCCTCCAGCAACGAGCCTCAGAAGGACAAGGCGATCGTCGCTGGAGGCGACTAAGCCGAGACCGCCCACGGGATCGCCCCAACGTCCGACACCGCCGCCACCTCCGCCCTCCGGCCCGAGGCCGCCCCTAGAGTGCTTCTGGCCTTCTACTGCCTCTTTTGTTCCTTAAAAACTTGTCGGGCTGAACAATTCCACCCACAGGGTGTATTCGGACAAGGGCCTTATGTAAATATTTATCAAATTTCCGCCTTTCCTTGCTTCGGTTCTTTAGACTTTTTTCCTTTGCTGCCTTCCTTCAGTTGCCGCCTTGCCGACTGGGCAGCTGCTCTGCGGACTGCCGCCGGGTCAAGTGCTCAGCTACTTTAGGGAGGCAAGTACTTAGTCGTTTAGAATATCCTAGCAAGTTGGCTGAAAATCGACAGGCCGACTCTCGAGAGTCGGCTATCCTTGATAAAAATTGAGACTACGAGCCGACTACTCGCGAGTCGGCTCGGTAGGGGGAGGCTGGGAGCCGGCTTGGGCTATGCGTAGCTCTTAAGTCCTTAGCCGTTTTTCATGTGCACGCTCGTTCTTTCCGTCCCCCCGCTTACCGATAGTCGCTCTGCGAGCCGCGGCTTTCAGCTGGAGACGGCTTTAAGCGTGGCACATTACTTGTCTGACCTCAGGGAGCATTTCATAGCACAAGGCGGCGAGTCCCCGGGCCGACTAATCAGACCCGGTGCCGGACGGTATGATAAAAGGAAAAAGCATTTCGGAAGCGTAATCCATATCATACAGATGATCAAAAAGGCAGTCCCCGAGCTCGTCCCGGGGGGCCTAAGGTCTTTAGTACTTAATACAAAAGAGGGTAGCGTGATACATACCGATCAATCGTAAAATCTTCAAGAAGATTTATGCCCACGGGCGCCTGCTTTTGCCGAGTCGTCCCTCTTGCGTGCTCGAGGCTTCGAAAGGCCGATCAAATAGTAGGCGCTGCTCCCTAGCACCTTGCTGATGATGAAGGGACCTTCCCAAGGCGCCGACAACTTGTGCTGGCCGGCTGTTCTCTGAATCAGCCGGAGCACAAGGTCGCCCTCTTGGAATGATCTTGGCTTGACCTTGCGATTGTAGTATCGGCGCAGACTCTGCTGGTAGATGCCGGACCGACTGAGTGCCAACAGTCGGCCCTCTTCCAGCAGATCGACGCCGTCTTGGCGTGCCTCTTCAGCTTCCTCCTCGGTGTACATGGAGACTCGCGGAGAGTCGAATTGTATATCCATCGGGATGACAGCTTCGGCACCGTAGACGAGGAAGAACGGTGTGAAGCTGGTTGACTTGTTTGGGGTCGTGCGCAGACTCCAGAGGACGGCAGGCAGTTCTTCGACCCAGCAGCCGGCCGAGCGCTCGAGTGGCTCGACCAATCGAGGCTTGATGCCGGACAGGATGAGTCCGTTGGCTCATTCTACCTGGCCGTTTGACTGCGGATGGGCAACAGACTCTAAGTCCAGTCGGATGCCCTGCGTCGCGCAGAAACGAGCCAGGGCGCCTTTGGCGAAGTTGGTGCCGTTGTCTGTGATGATGCTGTGCGGTATGCCGTACCGCACTGTGATGTCGGCAATGAAGGTCACTGCTATGGGCCCGTTTAATTTCTTGATGGGCTTTGCTTCTACCCACTTGGTGAACTTGTCCACCGCGACAAGCAAATGAGTTAGGCCGCCTCGGGCCGCCTTGAAAGGTCCCACCATGTCCGTGCCCCAAACTGCGAAGGGCCAGCGATGGGGATTGCCTTTCAGCCATGAAGCCGGTGAAGGGGCTTGGAGCAACACCGCACCCTTGCATTTCTTGACTAGTTCTTTAGCTTCTTCCGGGCGGCGGCCAAAAGAAACCGTGCTGAAAGGCTTTGGCCACGAGCGCTCTTGAAGCCGCATGGTGGCCGCACTCGCCCTGATGGATGTCTCTGAGGATCGCTTGGCCTTGTTCTGATTCTACGCAGCGCTGGTGGACACCAGTAACACTGCGCCTGACTAACTCTCTGTTGACTATGGTGTAGGCTGCCGCTCGGCGTTGTACTTGCCGAGCCAGGGTCTCGTCTGCTGGTAACTCCTTGTTTACTAGGAACTTGAGGATGGGTTGCGCCCATGAAGGTGCTGCTATCTCTTCAACTGCCACCACAGCGACTTGGAAAAGGGTGGCTGGGCTGGGGGGGCGGCGGGTTGGACTCGGCTACCGCTTGCTGGACTGAGGGAATCTCTGGGCCGACTAGGGCAGTTTCCGGGCCGACTGGCGCAGTCCCCGGGCCGAGCCCTGAAGTCCCCGGGCCGACTGGCGCAGTCCCCGGGCCGAGCCCTGAAGTCCCCGGGCCGACTGGAGCAGTCCCCGGGCCGACTGTGGCTTTCTTGAGGTTGCTTGCCGGGGCCTTGGAGTCGGATCCGACTATCTCTGGAGGAGCCGGCACAAAGATGGAGTCGGATTCTGGTGAAGGTTTGATAGACGGCTTGAGGAGGCGCTGAAGGGCGACGCTAGAAGGTATCGCCTGGCGAGTGGAGCCGACTCGTGCCAAGGCGTCTGCTTGATCGTTGTCGTTTCTCGGTACATGAAGGAATTCGCACCCCTCAAAATATCCGCTGAGTTGTTGCACCAGGAAGCTGTAGCTCGCCATGTTTGCGTCTTTGGCGTCCCAGTCGCCGGATGATTGCTGAACCACCAAGTCGGAGTCGCCAGAATACGTGATCCGCGAATGCCGAAGTTCTTTGGCAAGCCGGAGCCCGTGGATGAGCGCTTCATATTCGGCGACGTTGTTGGAGGCGCGGCGGATTTGCAGCACGTGCCAGAGCTTGTCGCCCTTGGGGAGGTGAGGACAACGCCGCCCGAGGCGGTCGCATCTTGGAGTCGTCGAAGTGTAGTCGCCAATGAGTAGAGTCGGGCGCTGGTGGTGTATCGAGTCTCGCCCACCGACGAGGAAGTCGGCCAGCGCCTGCGACTTGTTGGCGGTGCGAGGTTGGTAGTAGATGGTGTAAGGAGCTAGATCGATAGCCCACTTGGCCACTCGGCCGGAAGCGCCTCGATTTCCGATGATCTCGGCGAGTGGAGCGGTGCAGACCATAGTGATTGGATGCTCTTGAAAGTAGGGCTTCAGCTTCTTGGCGGCAAAATGCACGCCGTAGCACATCTTCGATAGTGAGGGTAGTTCTGCTTGAGGTCGACAAGACTCGCTTGTAATATACCGGTCTCTCAGATCGGAGCGCCTTGCCTTCCTCCTTGCGCCAACTACAATAATCGTGTTGACTACTCCGCCGGTAAGCGGCGATGTACAAGAGCATGGGCTCTTTGGGAGTCGGAGCCGCCAACACAGGGGAGTCGCCAGATCTTCTTCGCTTGGAGAAATGCCTCATCGCCTTTGTGGTTCCACTCAAAAAGGTGGTCTTCTTCATCAATTGATACAACGGCAGAGCTTTCTCGCCCAGCCGACTGATGAATCGGCAGATTGAAGCCAAGCAGCCTGTGAACTTCTGCACATCCAGCAGTCGGCTGCGTACCTCCATTCTCTCAATGGCCTTGATCTTCACGGGGTTGCACTCTATGCTGCGCTCGGAGACTAAAAAGCCGAGGAGCTGGCCGGCTGGGACTCCGAACACGCACTTCTCTGGATTGAGCTTGATCTGGAATCGGCAGAGATTTTCAAAGGTCTCTTTGAGCTCTTCCAGCAGCGTCCCACGCTTCTCCGTCTTCACCACCACATCATCTACATAAACATGGGCGTTTCTGCCGAGTTGCTTGAGGAGGCACTTCTGCATGCAACGCTGAAAGGTGGCGCCGGCATTCCTCAAGCCGAACGTCATTGTTAGGTAGCAGAAGGCTCCAAACGGCATGATGAATGCGGTCTTCAGTCTGTCTGCTAGATTCAGCTTGATCTGGTGATATCCTGAGTATGCGTCTAAGAAGCTCAACAGCTCGCATCCGGCTGTGGAGTCTATCACTTGATCGATCCTTGGCAGAGCAAACGGGTCCTTCGGGCAGGCTTTATTGAGGCTGGTGTAATTGATGCACATCCGCCACTACTTATTCTTCTTCAATACCAGTACTGGGTTTGCTAACCACTCCGGAAAAAACACCTCCATGATGAATCCGGCTGCCAGAAGCCGGGCTATTTCCTCTCCCACAACTCTCCTCTTCTCTTCTGACAGGCGGCGCAAGGGCTGCCTGACGGGCTTCACATCCGGCCTGACGTGTAACTTGTGCTCGGTGAATTCCGTCGGCACACCCGGCATGTCCTTGGGGGACCATGCAAAGATGTCCCGATTCTCACGGAGGAAATCGACGAGCTCGCCTTCCTATTTGCTGTCGAGGCCTGTGCCTATGACAGCGTACTTCTCTGGGTGCTCCGGGTCCAAGGGTATCTTCTTGGTTTCTTTAGCCGGCTTGAATGATCCTTCGCTCGACTCCTTGGGGTCAGCGACATCTCCGCCGCTTCCCAGCCATCGCCACGACGCGTCAAGGAGCCGCTTCTTAGCTGCGATCACCAAAGACTCGCCAGCCGATCGCTTCGGCCGCATAAGCGGATGACTTCTAGTAGTCGCCGGCAATGGTCAGGATCCCCTTGGAACTCGGCATTTTCATCTTGAGGTAGGCGTAATGGGGAACCGCCATGAACTTGGCCAAGGCAGGTCGGCCAAGCAGGGCGTGGTACGAGCTCTCCAAGTCTACCACCTCGAACCAGACAGGCTCTCGGCGGAAGTGATATTTGTCTCCGAAGAGGACGTCTATCGGAATCTTGCCAATCGGTGAACAGGAGAGGCCGGGTACGATTCCATGGAACACGGTGCGGCTGCTCTGCAGCTGCCTCCGCCTGATTCCGAGCTTCTCCATGGTGTCCTTGTATAGGATGTTTATGCTGCTGCCTCCGTCTATCGTGACCCACGAAAACGGGCGGCCCGCCTATCATGAGCAAGGTCGCACCTAGAACCAATGTAGGAGCTCGACTCGCATCACCTCTCGGTGATCTGCCCGACTCACCGATAGGCTTCCCGGACCAATGCATGAACTCAGAGCTTCGCGCCATCGCTGACTTCTTGCTGCTGCCGGCGCTTTCTTTGCACCGATCATCTGCCGACTAGTGAATACTACGTATGCTCCGGTGCTCTTCCGGGAACTCGTTTTGGACAAGCGCCGATGGTCGAGCCGCGGCCGCGGGCGGCGGCGGTGGCGGCAGCCCCGCAGGCGGCGGAGGGGCAAGGCCGTCTCCCTTGGCGATCCTGACGAGCCAGTGGCACTTTCTAGTGGTGTGGTTCGACGGCTTCGCGCCCCTATGGAACTTTCAAGGGCCATCCAGAGTCTGCTCATAGGAGAAAGTCGGCAACCAGTTGGACTTGCCGCCTTTCTGCCGCTTTGCCGGAGGCTGCCCTTCCGGTTGTTGATCTTCTACTGCCGCGACCTGCCGACTGTTGGAAGTCGGCTGTGGGGCTTTACGCTTGTTGTCGCTCGTTCTTGCCGCCGGGCTGGCGTCTCCGGTACGGGGTTCTAGGAGCCTGGGAGTCACTTTGCCGGCCAGCGTTGACTTGGATCTCCGCCTTCATAGAGGAGTCGGCCGTGGCGCATTTTATGCCGCTATGACTAGCGGTTCGTCGAGGGTTTCGGGCTCGCCGCAGAGGAGCTTGTGCTTGAGGAGGGTGCCCTCTCGGCACCCGCCGTGAAAATACTGGATGGCCTGCACCTCGTGCACGCCTTCGCAGGAGTTTCGGAGTTCGCCCCAGCGCGTGAGGTAGTCGCGTGTCGATTCTTCGGGGCCTTGCACGCACAAGGAGAGCTGGCGCGGCTTGGGATGTCGCTTGTACGTGCTGGTGAAGTTGCGTATGAAGGCTTCAGTGAAGTTGACCCAGCTGTTGATGCTGCGGGGCTTCAGGCTGTTCAGCCATGTCCGGGCCGTGCCCTGGAGCATGAGAGGAACATACTTTACGGCAACTCGCTTGTTGCCGTTGGCGATGTTGACGGCCGTGGAGTAGTCTATCAGCCAATCCTCCGGCTTCACGGAACCGGTGTACTTGGGCGTATCTCAGGGGAGCGTGAACCCTTTGGGGAAGGGCTCGTCTCTGATGCGGGGCCCGAAGCAAGGCGGGCCCAGCTCATCTTCTTCTTCTAACGCCAGGGATCTGTGGAGTCGGTCGATCCGGTGGCGGGCGTCATTCTCTCTGACTCCTCTCGGCGTGCCAAGGCGACCTCCGAGTCGAGATGCTCAACGGCGGCGGAGAAACTCGCCGTTCTCTTGGGTGGGGAGGCGGATAATCATCTCGCTGTTCCACCGCTGCTGCTGGGCGGCCCGTCTTGAGTCGCTTCGATCGTGATGCGAAGTCCGGCCAGGGCTTGCAGCCGGCTCCTTCTCTTTCCTCCCGCGGACTCCGCCAATGGCGTCCGGAGGTTGCGCTTTGGTCTCGGCGGCGGGGGTAAGTCGTCATTCTGCTGCTGCTGCTGCTCTGCTCTGCTCAGCGTCACCGCTGTCGCGTTCTGCGCAGCAACGCATCGAGGAGCTGCCGGACTTCGCTCCGTTATCACACGGCGCTCTTCGCCGAGTTCCTCGGCTCTTGATGCGCGCTTGACGGGCGCGGATGTTCTCCGCAGGGTGGCGTACACAAGGCGCTTCGCTCCGAACAAATCGGCGATAGGCTGCGCCAAGCTCACAGGACCGCACCTAGACGGCTCGGCCCCGGTCGAAGCCGGCGAGCCGCCCTACAAAGACGATCCATCTCGCTGGGTATGCTTTTGACAAGCATCTCATGCCGCGCAACTTCTTGGCGCCTTCGATGAGCTGAAGGCGGCGTTCTTCCAGCGTCTCGGCGTCCGCGTCCTCCGGAATGGGCGCGGCCGTCTTGCGTGGGGCGGCGATGGGTCTGGGCGTTTTCGCGGAGTGCTCACCGTGGCGATGGCGAGCACCTCCGTGGACGGCGCTTCCGCCACTCTCCTCGTGAAGCGGGCTCGTCGTGAACCACCACGTTGGTGGGGAAGATATCAAGCGATACGGCGTGAGTCAACCAACATCGGGTCGGAGGAGCCTACGGACTCCAAGTCTCGGCGGGCTCTCGCCCGGCGTGGAGTTGGTCGAGGAGGCCCGCGAAAGGCTCGGGGCCACCGCGCCCTGCGCTTCAGCGCGCAGGTTAAATCGAGGCGCACCTCGCCGGATGAGTTCGGCGAGGCCACCGGCAGCGCAGGGCCCGGCTTCGCGCCGCAGCAGCCCAGCCGATGCGAGAACTCCATCTGGCGAAGCCGGCTGGCTGCGCTTCGCCCGGGAGGAAGAGGGTTCCGTCCCGTAACAGATCTCCGGACGACGGGGCACCTCGCCTCACGGTGGGCGCCAAATGTCGGGGTTGGATGCGACATATGCCAACGGGTGGCTTATCATGGTGGGGCGAGTAGAACGCCGCCGTGCTCGAAAGCGGGATGAGGCGCAGAACATGCACGCCGGCGAATCTTACCCGGCTTGGGCTCTCCGGAGATAACACCCCTCTTCGCTGCTCTGCGGGTCTCCGCATGGTCACTATGGTATGATAGTACAGAGGTGCTCCTTGAGCTGTTTTGGGAAGCAGGGAGGAGCAAGGCTAGCTCTTTCCCCTCTTGCTATGCGTCTAAACCTATCCAGGGGCGAACCCTTTGCATGGGCGCCCCGGGGGGTTTATATAGGCCTACCCCCCGGGGGTACAATGGTAATCTGACTGGGCATGGCCCCAGCCGTCAGTCTCTCTTGCAGCCGTCCTCCTGCTGGCTTGGGGCCCGCTGATCGGCGGGCCTCATGGACAGCAATTCTTGTCTGCAGCTCTTGATGACGCTGGCTTGGTCATGGGGTCGTGGGAACAGTCTGCCGCCTGCATCGACGATCACCGCCGCCACTCCCGGCCCAATCTGGTTTATGGCTTTGGGGCCCCTCGCCGGGGCGGCCGACTGCAGGAGGCCGACTCCCTTGAGGCCGCTGCTCTCCGGCCGTCTTCTTCTCTCTCACTGACGGAGGGCCCGGCGATCTCCGGGCCATACACTCCGCCATCGTGGGCACAATGCCTTATGCACTGTGGCTGAGGTCAGGGGAGGCATGGCAACAGTGTCGCGCCTCACCGGAGATCTCCTGGTGACGCGGCTCACTGTAGCCACGCCTTCTTCCCGTGGGTTTGAGGGGACGGCCACGTCGGGGCTGTACCCCGCATCGGCCTTCGTGTAAGGTCGCGGGCCGACTCTCATAGTCGGCCCCTTTAAAGGTCGCAAGCCTGGAGTCGGCTTGATTCAGAGTCGCCGTCTAAGGACTCGGCTTCTCCAAAGGTCGCCAGCGGGGACTCGGCCTCTCCAAAGGTCGCCAGTAGAGACTCGGCCTTCTCGAAGGTCGCCAGCTGGGACTCGGCTAAGGGGTGCAGCCTGCCCCGATGTCTTGAAAGATCATGGGTCTCGGGTCAGCCTACCCGTGGCCCATTACTCCCGACAATGGCAGAGCAGCCGGGCACTGGGCGGCTGGCGCCGGGAGGAGAGGCGGAGGGCGGCGGCCTGCCGGGCGGCATCCATGGGCGGCGGCCGGGCGGCGTAAGCGGCAACGGTCGCCAGCCGGAGACACGCTGGCGGCGGAGAGCGGCGGCAGAGGCGGGCCAAGGCGCGCTGGCGGGCGGCGGGCGGGCGCTGCTGGGCATAAGGGCCCCTGGATGGGCTTTAGGCGAGCCGCGGGAGGGACGGCGCTGGGCTGATGTGGCGCCCAGTTGGTCGGGAGCGGATTGGCGTGAGGTGGCGCGCGGATTGGCCGGCGCGACGTGGCTGGAGGCGGTGGACATGTCCGCGAGGGAGTGGACATGTCCCAGGCGGCGCCGAGGAGCGAGGCTAGGGTTCATGTCTTGTGAAAATTCGGGAGGGACACATATTTATAGGTAGAGGGAGCTAGGAGAGTCCAAATGAGGTGCGGTTTTCGGCCACGCGATCGTGATCGAACGACCGAGAGCATGGAGGGGAGTTAGATGGGTTTTGGGCCACTTTGGAAGGGTGTTGGGCTGCAACAAAGAGGGCTTTACTGTTACCTTGTTAACTGTTGGAGTATCAAACGACCTCCAAATGGCACGAAACTTGACAGGCGGTCTACCAGAGCTATACCAAGGCCGCTTGGCAAACCTCGGGCCATTCTGAGAAAGTTTAACACCCGCTCACAATAGGAGACGAAAGGGGGACGCCGGAGGACATAGGAGTGTCGGATTGCAAAACGGACAACGGAGAAAATGCTCGGATGCATGAGACGAACATGTATGCAAAATGAAATGCACATGATGACATGGCAAAGTGCAACACGCAAGAAATAGACATGGAAACGACGGCGAATAACTGGCGGACACCTGGCGCATCGGATCCGGGGCGTTACAACACTCCACCACTACGAGAGGATCTCGTCCCGAGATCTAGGATGGCACCGGAGGGAAAAGGAAGAGGAAGTTAAGAGGTAAACTAAGTTGCTTCTTTGACCCATGATTGAAACCAAAGAACCTTGAGAGGTTGAGCAATTTAAAAGAAAGAGTACAACAGAGATGAACGAGATTTCAAGCAAACCGGTAGAAAAAATGAACAAGGAGTATTGCGAGAATTTGAAGGTTGAAAGACATGGAAATAAGAGCTTCACGAACGAAAAGAATATGACCACATTGGTATAATGAGATAGCCAAGGAACAAGAATTACAGAATTTGGACAGCACTCCGGTAGAAAAGAGAAGAAAACTTGATGAGATGAAAAGATATTGAAGTGATGATACAACACTCCGGTTAAATGGATAAGCATGAAAAGAACACGATCCTCACAATTCGAGATGATGAGTGAAGAGAGCAACATCACAATGCCTCCGTAGCGAAAGAATAGAAGATAGACCATTGGAATAAAAGAACGAAGGAGAAAATGGCAACTTCTCTCACAATTGAATTTGGAAAGCATCCTTGCAAGAAGGTTAGAATAGAGTTGTTGGAAGACCAACAACGAAAAGAATAAGTTTGTAGTGGGCTTATGGAAACATCTCAACATTATGAGGTGACAACCGGCCACTAACGGAAACAATTGATTGGTTGAGATCAATGAAGATAAGAGAAACTTCTTCCACCAAGTGAATAGAGAGCAAGCTTGGGTCATGCATAATCACCACAAATAGCAACAACCCTTAAGGAAAGGCTTTAGGTGAAATATGACACAAGATAACTCCAACAAAGAAGTTGAATGGTCGAATTGGCAAGAGTGACATAACACCATCTCAAAAGATAAGGTAGAAAGAATTGCACTTCGGAATGCAAGACAAAGAATACTTGAACGCCTCAAAACAAAACATGTGTTAAGCACCATGTTTAATTTTTGAGTATAGCTTGGCGGGTCATAACTTCAAGAGAAATCTTGAAGAACAATTGAAGAATGAAAAGAATCATTGATGAACCACCATGTAGAGACTCCATGAAGAACTCCGGTAATAAAAGGATGATAAAAAGAAAGGGAAGTTGAGAACACAAGGTGAAGCCTTGCGATGATTTAGATAGAGCTTCACGACGAGATAAAGCGGAAAACTTGGAACTCCGGAAAAGAAAACATGAAGCATCTCGAACCAAGAATGTGATATGATGAACAACTCCGGAAAGAAGAAATTAATCACTTGGATGAAACATGACTAAGAACTATGTTATGCATATCCTTCACCAATTTAAATTGATGACAAACAACGGATTTGGCATACTACTTATTCTCGTAGAAAGGATTAAGAGAGATATAGCGCAAACTTGAGAAGGTATTCAACGAACCACCGGTAGGATAGGAAAGAACGAATTAATTGATATGATAACAAAGGAAAAGAATCTTGAACGAACCACCGTAAAAATTGAGAATGAACGTAGCAAAGGCATGATTCAACGGGAAGAATTGGAAAATGAATGAAGATACTTGAGGGGATTTAGATACGTGAGAACAAAGAGATCATGAACTGGTTAGAGGATATTTGAACAATGCACCGGTAAGATTTGGAGAACGAGAGCTGAAAGCTTGAATGAATAATACTGAGATGATGGGCTTCAAAGAATGAAACTGAAAAGACTCCTAAAATGCTCCGGATGGGCGAAAAAGATTCTCACAATCGAAAACAATTATGAGAGGATGGCAACAAGCTAGAACCATGAATCTTCAAGAGAACGGACAAGATTTAAGAGAAACTCTTCTTCGGTCTTCAACTGTTGAGAATGATGATGAGAAACACCACCGAGAATTATTGAGGCACACCGGAAGAATCAAAATCGAAGAGGTTGAGCCAACTATGAAAAGAATTTGAAAGATCTTGGAGAAAAGCATTTGACTGATGATAACTCATTCTTACGTCAAACTTGGAGAAGAATTTAGGATAGCTCTGGGAAAATAGAAGAGTCAGGTAAGATCCTGGGAAAAGACCTGTGGGTTAGGGCCCACTCAAAAGAAAACACCGTTGGAAATGTTTTTAAAGAGAAATTGCACCGGTTGAATTAAATGGCTTGAATGAGATAACAACCTCGAAATATCTTGAACGGATTGAGAATGGAAACACAAATCTTGTGAGATATCTTCAGCACTCCAGAACAAATGAATAGGAAGTGAATGATTAAGAGGTGCATCGGTATGAGAAAGCATTAGAAACGAGGAAAGGAATATGATGAATATCGAAAGCTTGAATAGGATCCACCGGAGAAGAAACAACAATGAAGGATGATGAACTTGAAACTGTTGAGCATCTTCATGGGAAATCACCGGATAAAAACATTGACGGGAAAAGAGTGGAGAAACTTCACATGAATAAATGGATACTTGATTAAAATAAATGAGTCCTTGAAGAAAAGGGTGGGAGGGTGGGGATAAACAAGACAACTTGGGATGAACGAAACAAACACCGTTGAGAAAACGTAGAATTGATCTTGCGGATGGGGAGAATGATGGGATCCACTTGAAGAGAAGCACGCCAGTTGAAAAGGATTGACATGACAATCTCGATTGTCGAGAAGGATTGGTATTCACATAGCAATATGAGAACACCGTTTAGGAAAGGTATGGAATCAACATTTGACATTGAAGCAACTCAATACCACAAATAAAACAAAACAAAGGATTTGGCTTGCGTAATAAGCCGAACAAATACATATGATAGAGATTTAACCAATCCCATATCATGCATCTATCGAAAAGATATTCTAGGAGCTACTTGAATTCCACCTATAAAACTCCGAAACTTTCTCGTTATGCAATCTGTGTTGGGGATACAGGGAAGCAATATATCTCACCCAAACTAACAATACCTACATCCAAGCTGTATCCATCCGTCAACACATAACCAAGAAACCTTCGAAATCGTGTACCTCAACCTTCAAAAGCATCCGTTATACGAGTCATGGCAATACTCCGTACTCACCTCGAAGATCGGGTTAGCGGGTTATCTCACCAACAACTGGATAAAAGAGATTTTCGATGTCGGCGATTAAACTCAGGTATTCCGAATCGCAACGATAAAATTATGACGACAACACCTCGTAGCTCAACTCCCCGGACACTTCCACTAAACCCCTGACAGGAGGCACCAAGACAATGTTCTCATCATAAAACCATCGGAACGATTCCAAAATACCCGCGTGATCCTAAAAAAAATTTAGTGAAATTTGAGAAGAGAAGAGTCAAAACTCTACGTCAAGAGACCTCACCAGAGCGACGAAGGGACTGAGGAGTAAAAAGAATTCCTAACTCTCCGATATATATAATCCTAAATGACTCAAAACATTTTCTAGACACAACTCGGCCGCTAAAAACGATCAAGCAGTGGGGCTCCTAAGGTCGGGGAAGGCTCTGATTACCAACTTGTCACGCCCTCGATGCGGCTATATCTCCCATGTGTCGAAGCACGACTTAGAGGCATAACCGCATTGAAAGCAATGTCGCAAGTGAGGTAATCTTCACACAACCCATGTAATACATAAGGGAAAGAGATACATAGTTGGCTTACAATCGCCACTTCACACAAATACATGAATAAAGCATTACATCATCCAGATACAATCAAGGTCCGACTACGGAACCAAAATAAAAGAAGAACCCCAAATGCGACAAAAGGTCCCCGATCGACCCCAACTGGGCTCCACTACTGATCAACTAGAACGAAACAACACAAAGGGCAAGATCTTCATCGAGCTCCTCCTTGAGCTTGGTTGCGTCACCTACTCGGTAACATAGGCACCGCAAACTGGTTTTGAAGTATCCGTGAGCCACGAGGACTCAGCAATCCCATTACCATGGGTATCAAGACTAGCAAAGCTTAATGGGAAGGAAGGGTAAAGTGGTGAGGTTGCAGCAGCGACTAAGCATGATATGGTGGCTAACATACGCAAATGAGAGCGAGAAGAGAAACAAGCGAACGGTCGTGAACTAGCAATGATCAAGAGGTGATCCTGAACACCTACTTACGCCAAACATAACTCGAAACCGTGTTCACTTCCGGACTCCGAGAAGAGACCATCACGGCTACACACACGGTTGATGCATTTTAATTCGGATCTGGTGTCAAGTTATCTACAACCGGACATTAACAAATTCCCATCTGCCACATAACCGCGGGCACGGCTCTCGAAAGTTTAAACCCTGCAGGGGTGTCCCAACTTAGCCCATGACAAGCTCTCGCGATCAACGAAGGAATAGACCTTCTCCCAGGAAGACCCGATCAGTCTCGGAATCCCGGTACATCAAGACATTTCGACAATGGTAAAACAAGACCAGCAAAGCCGCCCGATGCGCCGACAATCCCGATAGGAGCTGCACATATCTCGTTCTCAGGGCAACACCGGATAAGCGAAGCGTACAGGTACCGACGTAACCCAAGTTGCCAAGGGATGGTCCCAAGACGGTGCTCTAGTTTGGACCAACACTTAGACAAGCACTGGCCCGGGGCTATAATAAAGATGACCCTCGAGAGAGCGACTCCCAAGGGAAAAGTAGGTGGTGGTGAGGCAAATGGTAAAAGTCAATGTTGGGCCTTGCTGGACAAGTTTTATTCAAAGCGAACTGTCAGGGGGGTCCCATAAATCACCCGACCGCGTAAGGAACGCAAAATCCGGGAACATAACACCGGTATGACGGAAACTAGGCGGCAAGAGTGGAACAAAACACTGCATAAGGCCGAGCCTTCCACCCTTTACCAAGTATATAGATGCATTAATATTATAAGAGATATTGTGATATCCCAACAAAACCATGTCCACCATGGAGAAATCTTCAACTTCACCTGCAACTAGCAACGCTATAAGAGGGGGTGAGCAAAGCGGTAACATAGCCAATCAACGGTTTGCATAGGAAAGGTGTCAAAGGATTAGAGGTTCATGGAAATTTGGGATGGCTTGATAAACAGGTAATAGGCAGCACAGCATAGCGATAGAACGAAGCGACTAGCATAGCAATGATAGTAGTGAGATCCAGGGTAGCGGTCATCTTGCCTAAATCCCGCAAGGAAGAAGAACGAGTCCATGAAGAAGATGAAACCACGAAGACGAACCAAACGCAGACGAACGCATCCTCACGTTCGCAACGAAACGGGAACTATCGAGAAGAAGCACACAACATGGTAAACACACCACACATGAACAAGACATGATGCACAACAAGCATGATGCATCACCAAGCTACATGAAGCTACTCATGGCAAGAGATGATGCAAAACAAGAACAACACATCAATGCAAGTTTAAATGAGGCCGGGAACAACATATAACAATTCCGGTAAGTCCTCATATGCATATTTCGAAATTGGTCCAGAACTGAATAAACCTTATGTTCAAGTTGTTAAACAGCAAGTTAAGATGCACCAAGATGATCTACACGAAATTCTAGTCAAGTTACATATAAAGTTCATTAGATTTGAGCTACGGCCTAGAAGATATGAGCAAAACAAGTTAAGCATGGCATTGATGCAAAATGCACCCAAACATCAAGCAAACACACCAAAACAAGGATGCAACATGATAATATGAAACTACATGCAAAATCAAGCAAGTTTCATATAGAGCACACTCAAAACGGAGCAACGTGCAACACACACACACTATACAAGTCATGGCAACAATCTGTCCATAACAAAGAACTAGGCATCTTACTAGCATCAAAACAATATGCCACAGCACCCCAACATAATAACAAAAGGCATGGGCATGAAGTACAGGTAAAGCATAACAAAACATGAACACTGAGCTATCTCCAGAAACAACTAGAACATGCTCAAAAACACATGGAGATATTGCAAATAATAACAGTTTCAGACTTTAGCAGAAATAACATCAGGTTGCAATGTTGAGAGCTATCAAACAAAATGTTACAGGAACTTATCATGGCAAACAAAGGCATGGCATGAATCTACTAATTGCATAGATCAAAAGTCCCTTCCTGACCATGAGCCAAAAAGGCACAGAAAATATGATGGCACCCATGTAAACATGGCAAGTTATATTACAGATTCAAACATGGCCAGAACAACAATAAGTAGGCATGTTCGTGAGCTTGAACCACTCACTACAGAGCAATACATGGCATGGCAAGGCAACCAACAGCAAGAAGGCATGTTTATGAAGCTAAGCATGGCAAGAGAAAGTTCATAGGGTGCATGGATCACTAGGAAAACACATGGGAACAAGTGAACTTAATGTTAACAGGCTGACAAACAACATTTTCAAGCAACTTTGGAGCAAGAAATGAATATGTTCCAGCAGGCTATAATTGCAACCAAGGGCATGAGTGGATAGATCATGACATGTAGTTCAAAACATGTTTATAGAGCATCTCCAGATTATGCATAGAATGACTAGTAGAAGTATGTTAACATAGCAACAAAATATAATGAATCTGTCAGAAAACAAAGAACAAAGAACTACCCTACTTAACAAGCTCGATGCACTCAGCACACAAATCACAAAAATACATGGTTGGCACCCTTGGAAAGATGGCATAACATAGTTCAACATTCATGTAGAGCTCAACCTCATAGGATGCACACATCAATCATGGCAAAAATGATAAAACAGCAAGTTATAACAGTTTCAGCAGATTAACATCAACATGCACTCTTCCAACAGCATTTCGGGCATCAAGATGATCTCAAATGAAAATGATGCAATGGAATGAAATGATCTACTCGTCGAGACGAACAATTTTACATAATACAAGCGCAAAACGGAGCTACGGATGCGGAGATGTGATGGGATGAACATGGCATGAAAATTACTGAAACTGGGGACTTAGCAGAATTTCACCTCGGGGAAAAAGTGGACGGGGTGGAACGGGATGGAGAGATCCGGGGCTTGGGGCGCGTTTGGATGGTGGGATGGGTGGATCTGATCCAACCCGGGCGGATCCGGCCGGAGCTCCGGCGAGGCCTCCGGCAAGGGCGTCGGCCGGAGTAGGAGAGGCGCGGGGGAGGCGAGGCACGAGGTGGCGGCCAGCGGGCGGGGCTGAGCGAGGACCACTGGGCGGGCGGCGCAGCAGCCGGCTGCTGGCGCGGCTGCGGTCGGGGCTTCGCCGCCGCCGTAGAGGCGGCAGACGGCGGAGGGGGCGGGCATGGGCGGGCGGCGGCGAGCCGGCACTTCCGCGCGGGCGCTTTAGCAGAGAGAGAGGCGAGGCGCGTGCATGGCACTTGGTACGCAGCGGCGGCGGGCGGCGGGCGGCTAACGGTCACCGGCGGAGACGCAGGCGGTGGCGGAGAGGCGGCGGGCGCTGGCGCGCGGGCGCTGGGCGGCGGCGCGGGCGCTGCTGGCCACGCTGGCCCCGGATGGGCTTTGGGCGCAGCGCTACGAGGGACGGCGCTGGGTCGACGTGGCGCGGCCCGTTGGTCGGGAGCGATACCGCGTGAGGTAGCGCGAGGATTGGCTGGCGGGCGACGGATGGAGGCGGTGGACATGTCCGCGAGGGAGCGGACATGTCCGGCGGCGCGAGGGGAGCGAGGCTAGGGTTCATCTGCGCGAAAATTCCGGGAGGGACACATATTTATAGGTAGAGGGAGCTACGAGAGTCCAAATGAGGTGCGGTTTTCGGCCACGCGATCGTGATCGAACGACCGAGAGCATGGAGGGGAGTTAGATGGGTTTTGGGCCACTTTGGAAGGGGTGTTGGGCTGCAACAAAAGAGGGCTTACTTGCCATATCTTGCTAACTGCTGGAGTATCAAACGACCTCCAAATGGCACGAAACTTGACAGGTGGTCTACCAGTGCTATACCAAGGCCGCTTAGCAATCCTCGGGCCATTCCGAGAAAGTTTAACACCCGCTCACAACAGGAGACGAAAGGGGGACGCCGGGGGACATAGGAGTGCCGGATTGCAAAACGGACAACGGAGAAAATGCTCGGATGCATGAGACGAACATGTATGCAAAATGAAATGCACATGATGACATGGCAAAGTGCAACACGCAAGCAAATGAGATGGCAACGACGGCGAATAACTGGCGGACACCTGGCGCATCGGATCCGGGGCGTTACACCGGCCTAAGCTGCAATCACCCGGATACACAAGTAAGTAGCTCCGTGTCCGGACATGCCATTTCTTTGCCTTTCGATGATTCTCTTTTTGACCAACTGCCCTCTAAACAGGAGTGGATAGCGCAAGCAAAGCTGATACGGTGTCCGCCCTCCAATGACTGCCACGGATCCCGTGGCCGGTCAGATGTTGGAGGTTGCGCCTTCAGAGGAAGGCGAAGGGGAGAACAGAGGAACTACCACCTCAACCAAGGAGGCTTTTGAGGAAGAGGGGATCAAGAATCCCTCCTTCCAGGAGGAGAAGAGGACCGCCTCCGAAAACCCGGAGTCCAAAGCCCCAAAGCGGGGAAGAAATTCACCGAGGGTCTCAAGGCCCGAGAGGCTCCGGCCGCCACAGCCCCCTAAAGGATCAGCCCTCCAGTGAGCCGTGAGTATAAAAAGGAGTTTTGTAATAAGGACATCCCTATTTGTGCTTCGAGGATAACTTAAGTTTTACCTTGTAGTTCGGATCTCCGCCTTCTCGGATGAGCTCGCTTCGGGGAACTCCGTCCCGGCTATGATGGAGAGCGAGACGCCTTCATCCGCCGCCCATCGGATGGGGCGGACGAGCCTCAAGTGTCATCACGGAGGGTATCCCGAGTCCGGCAGGGCGAATAGTTCGGCACCAACTGGTGTGCGGCCGGGGGAGCTGAAGGATCTACTTGAGAGGGCGTCCCTCTTAGAAGGTCACCGTACACTGATGAGTACGGTGATTGAAAGAATTTCATCCGCCGAAGGCAGATTGCGTGATGCCATCAGGAGTTTGCTGGCGGGGTTTGAGGTACGTAAAAATGACATACCTGTTGACAGTTTTACACATAAAGTGCACCCTGTATAGATAGTAGCCCCTGAGACTCGGTAGGGTGTCGAGAACGACAGCGTGCCGAGCATCAAAATCCCAGGTATTAATTTACGCCTTTCCTAAGAAGGTGGCGGATAGTTCGGTGGCTAGCCGGACAGATGGAGTTGCCGAACTAAAGCGGCAGCTCGATGTTGCGGATGCGGACATCGCGCTGGTCAATAAACGACTTGACGAGTCACAAGGTAGGTTTTTTCATCGTGGTCACCTGGTAAGGGAGCCAAAGCCCACTCCTTACAACATGTGTGTTCAATGCAGATGGTGCCGCTGCTATGGAGAGCCTTCGGGCAGAACTTGCTCAAGCCAAGGAGCAAGCCAGAAGGAGTGATGCGGCTGCCTCGAGGGCGGCCGAAGAGCTAGAAGCCGAAAGGGCTGCACACTGCCGAAGCAGGGAGGAGATGGCCAAAATGGCTGTGAAGTTAAAAGATGCTGCCGACCGCAATGGGGTTCTTTAAAAGGAGCGCCTAGCGGAGCAAGAAGACCTGGGGAAGGCCACCGCCGAAGCCAAGGATGCCCGTTCTGCAATGCGGGCTATAAAGGAGGAGCCGCGCCAGGCCGGAGACATTGTGGCCGGTAAGCCCTTTTGCGCGCCAAGGTTTACAGATCCAAAGTATGCTCAGCTTGGCCAGCTATGGGGTCCGGAGGATCCTTATATGGCCTTAGCGGCGAAAAGGGCAGATGCCGCAGCACTTCCAAGTCGGCGATCACAAGATGGAAGAGCTATTTTGGTCTCAATTCCATAGTCCGGAGCGCTCACTTCACGACCGATCGGTCACGAGTGGGCTGAGCTGAATAGATTGTCCGGACTTGCCATGACGGATATCGTGACTCATGTCTGGCCGGATAGGCCCAAGCCGAAGAGTTATTTTGGCTTATTGCAGCAATTTCTTGGGGCGGTGCCGTATATCAAGGCGATGAAGCGGTCAGCCTGTATAGAGGGTGCACGGATGGCCCTTGCCCGTGTGAAGACACATTGGACAGAGATGGATGCCACCGCTGTTGCGACCCAGGGTTCGGACGAGAGCCGGTTACCCGCTGAGCACTATTTTGGGTAAGTTCTGCGTGGTGCCCGTGTAATAGAGTCGCGGTGCTCAAAGAATGTCACGTTCAAATGAACGTTTTGGTTTGTAAAACGATGTTTATGATGTAAGAGCTTTTTGGTACTTGTGCGTTCAAGTATTAAAATATCTCATGTGCGGCCGTTTATGTATACGTGTGTATAACCTGAAAGATGGCGCTGTCGGCTTTCAGCCCCACGCACAAGGTGCGGGGTGTTCGCAAAATAGCACATTTTCACACTTAATCCGACGCCTCGGTCCTGTGAAGGAGGTGGTAGCGTAGCAAACGAGGCAACCGGACTATAATGCTTTATCACTTTCACTTAGCCATAGGAGTTCGAGGGTGGGCTACGATATAGCCCCTAGGGGCACCGCCTCTCAATTTGGGGCACATATGTGCCTGACCGAAACGGTCCTTCACAAAGCGGAGGAATTCTAAACATTCCGGTAGTCGATCGAGTGGTCGACAGCTCTCGCTGCATCATGACACCGGTTTCGGCTTTCATCGAGGTGCTCGCCGGCTGAACCGGGCACAATCACAGAGTTCTCCGGTGCCGCTGTTAGCCGATGATACGGAACGAAGGCAGCAAAACACAGGAGCCGTGCAAACCCAACATTTGACCAAAGACATGATTCGAGCTGATGCATATAAGGCCTAACTCGAGACGCCTAACACTCCCTAAGGTATTCGGTCTTTATGATAGCGGCGTAACAATGCCCTAAGCCCCTAGTGTCCGTGTACACGTAAGGTCCTCTGATGCGGCCGACGCCAAAACGTCAGTGTCCTCTCCGGTTATAACAAAAAGCCAGGGGATATATAGCAACAAGAGACAAGAAAAAGGTTTACGCAGGTCTTAATCAAAAGAATCTCTGCAACGGGTCCCACCGCACGCCTACGCCTGTGTCTCCGCTAGGTCAGATCCTCGGACGGTGTAACACGCTGTTCATCCGTAAAAGAGAGGAACTTAGTTTGAAAAGTAATTGTGCAAAAATGAATTAAAATCGAAATATGAATGAATGAATGAAGCTGAGCTTATATTAGCTCATACGCACAGCCCCTTGTAAAGGTGTTCGCTAGGGAGCCCCTAGTTTATTTTATGCCGGACTGCCTAGCCGTGTCCGGGTCTTGAACGACCTTTTAATGAGATGATGCCGCTGCGGACCGGCATTTTAAGTGTAAGAGACGCGTAGTGTGGTATTATGCTAAAGCGACAAAAGCTTCACGTCCCAATAGTGCTTGATGGCTACTTTTGAATGGGGCGACATGAAAGATTAGCTTTTCGCCGGAAGTTGTCGGGTGACCCAACACAACTTCTAGTAGTAAGGAGCCCGTGCACTTGGCGAGGGCCTGCGCCACTCCTTTGAAGGAAGTGCGGCTATGTCAATTTTAGTAAGGTCTATCCCCAACTTGCGGATTGTGTTCGGATATAGCAGGTTTAAATCGCTGCCGCCATTCATCAGACTTGTGTAAATTGTAGTCCGTCGATTATAGGATCCAATATCGAGCAGTCCATCCTGCATTTCAATACTTCGAATAATCCAGTGATCGAAAGTAATTGGTTTTGACATCCAATCTCGAGGTTCCATTGGGTGGACCGCGCGACGCCTACTTTGGCGGGTGCCGCACTATTGTTCCAGACATCACATGAAGTGAATTTACTGTTTTGACTTCTTGTGGGAAAGTCTTCTGCTTTCCGTGCTCGCTGGTGGGGTTCACATCATCCTCGCTTGCTGCTTGAGCCCCTTGTGTTCGGCGTTGAGTCGGCCGGATCTGTTTGAAACCCAACAGTCTCGTGGGTGTGGTTTGCAGGCCTTCCTGAGGTGCTGTGGATTTGACATATCCAATCTAAAATTTTGTTTAAGCTGGATAGCTCTTTCACCGTTGTCCTTAACGGGCAAGTTGTTGTTCGTCATGAAGCTTTTGAATCCGCGCCGACCGCCGATTCTTCAGCTTTTTTCTTTATTTCGCGCTGGTCCTTTCGCTACCGGATTTTCCGCTTCCATCTCCGATCTCGGATGTACTGGTCGCTGGTGCTGCATCTTGCTAGCCAGCTGTCCTCCCCTCGCAAAAGCGGGTCATGAGGCTTGTTAGCACGGCCATAGTTCTCGGCTTCTCGCCGAGGTGTCTCAAGCAGCCATTCGCCTCTAACATTATGTTTAAAAGCTGCTAAGGCTTCGTGTCCTGGACAATGACTATTTGGTTCTTTTGGTAAGAAACCTGTTCCAACTTCATGCCGACTCTCTCGGCTGTTGAGTTATGTGACTTAAGTCGCTCAGATCCGGAGGTCGGACATAAGTCCCTTGAAAATTTGCTCGAACGCATCCTCGAGCTCTTCCCAACTTCCAACAAGATTTCGGGAGGCTTTTTGAGCTTAGCTGGCCCTTTGAGCTTGAGGGGTAGATATTTTATGGCGTGAGATCATCTCCTAGCCATGTGTATGTGCAGTATGTAATCCTCAATCCGCACTCCGGTCTCGTTGTTCCGTCAGATGCCTCTATGTTTACGGGTTTGAACTCACTGAAATTCATGATCCAAAGACCTCATCGGTGAAACATAGTGGGTGTGCGGCGCCTCAGATTTAGGGCGCGGCTGCTATCTTTGAGCATGTGGCGTGTTGTTGTCGGTGTACTAAAGTAGGGGTACCTTAGTATCCTGAACTTGTGCACGGGCAGTCGCAGCACCCCGCGGCAAGGCTTGCTGGGAGACCGCCAAGGCCCTCCGTGTTTCTTTTGGAGCCATTCAAGAACAAAGTGTTTAAGCCGAGAAGACAAGGCCCCGGCAAGAGGAGCTTGCCGGGAAGGTCAAGGCCCCGGCAAGAGGAGCTTGCCGGGAAGGCCAACCAAGGCATTCCAAAGAACTTGCCGCGACGCGCCTTGCATCCCGGCAAGGCCCGGCGAGCGACAAGCTCCCGGACGCGACAAGACAACGGCCGCGGCAAGGCGCTTGCCGCGGCAGGCTACCACCCTTCGTCCGCTTCCAACAAGATCCACCAACGCAGTCGCCTGGGCCTTCCCAGCGCCAAGCGTGGCAAGAAGCTGTGCAGCTAGCGGTGCGAGGTGGCGAGCGGAGATGACGAGAAGGCCATCGTGGCAAGCGGTGGCGCCCCTAACGGTCACTTTTCTACACTGTTTGGGCGACGCGGACGGCATTTAATGCCTTTGTCCCCGCCACGAAAGTTAGGTAGGATACACCGCATAATTAGGTGTACCAACCACTCTTTTTACATTTTTGCCCCCACTTACGTTGCCACCTGTCGGTGACCCCTTGAGCCTATAAAAGGAGGCCCATGCGCAATGTAGAGGGGGTTCGACGCATTCGAAACCAAAAAACACTCACGCTCTCGAGCAAGAGCATAATACAACCACAAAGCAGCAAGAGGAGTATTATCTCCGAGAGCTCCGGTTGGGTAAAATCGCCACAGGCTTCGCCGATCCGCTTCTTCGTGGCGATCTCTGCCCCGCCGACCGAAAGGGCCCTGCCCCATAGGTGTTCGCTCCCACGACATCTTTGGCGCCAGGGGGAACCAGCGACTTGTCAGACGCGTAGGTCGCCTCGCATTCACCCGTGAGTTAAGGCAAGTCCAGTGGCCCAGTACGAAAAACTTCAAGCCAGATGTACCAGAGAAGTACGACGGCAAGTTGCATCCGTCGGAGTTCCTCGGCATCTACACCATTGCAGTGTAGGCTGCTGGGGGGGGCGCGACGACAAGATCCTTGCCAACTACTTCCCGCTGGTGCTCAAGCCCAACGTCAGGTCCTGGCTCATGCACTTGCCGGATAACTCCATATCCTCCTGGGCAGATCTGTGCCATCAGTTTGTCGGCGCCTTTACAGGCGGCCACAAGCCTCATGGCCAAGAGAGCGATCTTCATCTGCTTGCCCAGAAGGAAGGAGAACCCCTGCGCAAGTACATTCAAAGATTCAGCCAAGTACAGCGCAACATCCCAGATGTCCACCCCGCTGCGGTCATCAGCGCGTTCCATCAGAACGTGCGTAATCGCAGGATGCAGGAGGAGATGGCGATGTGCAAGTTCAGGGACGTTAGTGAGCTATATGCCCTGGCCGACAAGTGTGCGCGTGCTGAGGAAGGGAGGAAACTCCCCGGAGAGAACGCGGGAGCAGGAGGATCTGACAGTGAGGATGCCGCCCTGGCAAAGAGAAACCGGCGGCGGAACAATAGGAAGAGGAAAGGCAAAGACGTGCTAGTTGTTGAGCAGTCCGGCAACGGAGGTGGCACCGAAAAAGCCAAAGCCGGTAACTTCAGCGAGGCTGTGGCTGCCGCCGACAAGCAGGGCGGCTCCGACAAGCAGTACTGCAAGATCCACCGCACCAAGGGCCATGATCTCCAGAGTTGCAAAAAGGTCGAACAGCTTGTCGAGCAGCAGAAGGCTGAGTACGAGCGACGCGACAAGGAGAAGGCCCAGGAAGGTTCTGGGGGATCCGGCAAGAAGCATCCCGGCCGAGGAGGACGCTGCGACAAGGCCAAGCAGCGGCAAGGAGACAGACCTCCCTGCGGCTGCTACAAGGATGAAGATGAAGACGATCATGAAGAGATGGATGATGGTGAGGCCGACGAGCAGGAGTTTCAGAAAGCCACAGAGGTTATGTGTGTTGACGGCGGTGCTTCTCTGCATACCTCGCACCGCCAGCTCAAACAGTGGGTGCGGGAAGTTAATGCAGCAGAAACGCCCATCGAGTCACGCAAGCCTCTGAAGTGGTCCAGCACGCCTATCGTCTTTGATATTGAGGACCACCCTAATCGCATAATCAAGGCGATCGGTGCTTGCCGATGTTGGTTTCACCAACTATCCGCAACCTCAAGGTCACAAAGATGCTAGTTGACGGCGGGCCGGCTTGAACCTGATCTCCTCGCCGTACTCCGTAAACCCAGATCCCCGATAGCGAGCTCGAAGAGACCGGCACATTCCAAGGAATAAATCCAGGAAGGAGCAAGCCGAAGGGGAAGATCATGTTGCCGGTAACATTTGGCAGCGAGCTGAACTTCAGGACTGAGAGGGTCACTTTTGACATCGCTGATTTCCCATTGCCCTAGAATGGGATACTCGGCCGTCCAGCACTCACCAAGTTCATGGCCGCCTCTCACTATGCGTACAACATGCTGAAGATGCCGGGTCCGATAAGTGTCATCTCTGTCCCTGGCAACAAGAAAGATGCCCTTATCTGCACCGACAAGATTTACCGGGAAGCAGCAGCCGCAGCAGATCGCAAGACACTTGCCGCTGAACCTCCCGGGGAAGAAGAAGACCAAGTCCGCAAGAGCTCGATGCCCACTCCGCAAGCGCACCTCTTCGAGTGCCGTGCTACCGCCGAGGACGCACCATCGAGCTCCACCGCAAGTGTAAGAAGACGAAGGCAGCTCAACCAGACCAAGAAGGTGCTCGCCAGGAGGACGGCACCGGTGGTACTTTCACCATCGCCACGCCAAGCTTCCAATAGGAAAGCACGCCGTTCTTTTCTGCGGGCGAACGCCGACGTGTTTGCGTGGCAACCGTCTCGACATCCCCGGTGTTCCTGTGAAAGTAATTGAGCACCATCTTGCCGCCTGTCCTCACGCCGCCCGGCCAAGCGTAAAGTCGAAACAAGCAAGGAGCGCCAAGAATTCATAGCAGAAGAGATCAAGAAGTTGGAAGCAACAGGCCTTGTCAGAGGAGTGCTCCATCCTACGTGGTTGGCCAATCCTGTAGTCGTGCGCAAGGCGAACGGGAAATGGAGGCTTTGTATTGACTTTACTGATGTTAATAAAGCTTGTCCCAAAGATCCATTTCCTTTGTCGCGTATTGACCAGATTGTTGACTCCACGGCCGGATGTGATCTGCTTTCATTTCTTGACGCATATTCAGGATACCATCAGATCTTCATGGCAGAAGAGGATGAGGGGAAGACCGCATTCATTACTCCATGTGGCACATACTGCTTTGTACGGATGCCTTTTGGTTTGAAGAATGTTGGTTCAACATTTGCAAGAGTAGTGCACGAAGCTTTTGAGCCACAGTTACACAGAAATGTGGAGGCCTACATGGATGACATAGTGGTCAAGAGCAAAGACAAGGCAATCCTGATTCAAGATTTAGATGAAACTTTTGCAAATCTGCGCAAGATCAACCTCAAACTTAATCCCGAGAAGTGCGTGTTTGGAGTCCCTTCTGGCAAGCTTCTCGGGTTCTTCGTGTCTCGGCGGGGAATTGAAGCCAATCCCGACAAGATCAAGGCCATCGAGTAGATCGAAGCACCAAAACGCGTCAAGGATGTACGAAGGCTTGCCGGTTGCGTGGCTGCTCTTAGCAGGTTTATCTCTAAATCTGCTGAGCGCGCCCTGCCATTCTTCAAAATATTGAAAAAGGCAGGTCCAATGGACTCCAGAGACGGAGGCTGTGCTGCAGTACTTGAAGAGATACCTGTCCTCCACTCCAATACTTGTCGCACCTGAGCCACAAGAGAAGTTGCTGCTGTATATAGCGGCAACCAATCAAGTGGTTAGTGCTGCGTTAGTGGCGGAGAGGGAGGCGGATGATGAGCCGGCAACCGCGGCAGATACATCCAATGACAAGGGTAACTGCCACGACAAGCTCTGGTCCCGACAAGGATGGATCGGCGCAGACGCAGGAGGAGAAACAGAAGAAAATGGTGCATCGCCCAGTTTACTTTGTCAGTTCCCTTCTACAGGGGGCTAGGTCAAGGTACTCTGGTGTGCAGAAGTTGCTTTCGGCCTCCTCATGGCCTCGAGAAAGCTGCGCCATTACTTCCAAGCACATGAGATCACAGCTTGTCACCGCTTCATCAAGAGGATATGCAGAATCCGTAAGCAACAGGCAAGATTGTCGAGTGGGCACTGGAACTGTCAAGCTTTGGCCTCAAGTTTGGAAGCACTTCAACTATCTAGAGCCGAGCGTTGGCAGAATTCATAGCAGAGTGGACGCCAACACCAGACGAAGAAATTCCAGAAATGAGCATCCCCGTCAAGGAAGCAAGCAAAGAGTGGCTCATGTACTTTGATGGTGCCTTCTCGCTCCAAGGCACCGGTACGGGTGTGCTACTTGTCGCACCCATCGGAGAGCACCTCAAGTACGTAGTCCAGATGCACTTTCCCAAGGAGCAAGCAACGAACAATACAGCAAAGTATGAAGGTTTGCTTGCCGGTCTCAGGATCGTGCCAGACCTTGGGATCAAGAAGCTCATTGTCAGGGGTGACTCGCAGCTTGTCGTCCGCCAAGTAAACAAGAACTTTGACGGCCTACAAATGGAGCATGTCCCAAGAGCTCAGAATGACATTGCCGATGGTCTATCAAAGTGCGCTGCACTAAAGTTACCTGTGGAACCAGGGATCTTTGTGCTCAAGCTGACTCAACCGTCTGTAACACCATCAACTGGACAGAGTAAGAAGAGAAAGTTTATTTCTGGTGACTACTTTCCGGCAGAGCTCCCCGAGACCGCCGCCAAGAAGGTCCCCAAGATCAACACCAAGGGTGCTGAGGAGCAGTCTGCTCCAACAAGCCCTAGGGTTTGTTCCGTTGAAGCAGACGCTCCCGACAAGTTTTGCTCCGGCAAGCTTGCCGGGGAACATCAAGCTCCGGCTGAGCCACAGGTTCTTGCCGTAGAAGCAGATGTTCCCGCAGCAGCATATGTGCCTTTAGTCCTTGTTGTCGAGCCGCAAGCTCCAGGATGGGCACATTAGATTGTCCATTTCCTTCAGACAGGAGAACTTCCCAAAGAGCAAGAAGAAGCGGAAAGAGTATCCCGGCAGTCAAGTATGTACCAGTTTGTCGACAGCATACTGTACAGAAGGAGATTCAATGGTGTGAAATTGAAGTGTATTCCCCGGGAAGAAGGACAGGAGCTGTTGGCAGAGATACATGGAGGCATCTGTGGTCACCACATTGGCGCGAGAGCACTTGCCGCAAAGCGCCCCAAGGTTTTTTTGACGACAGCCTCCAGATGCAACCGCACAAGTAACCAAGTGTGAAGCGTATAGTTCCATTCCAAGCAGATACACCAGCCAGCTCAAGCTCTCCGACGCATCCCTTTATCCCCGCCATTTTCGGTCCGGGGTTCGATATTCTCGCCCCTTTCCCCGAAGTTGTCGGGGCTTTGAGTACTTGTACGCTACATCGACAAGTTCACAAAGTGGCCGGAAGTGGAAGCAGGAGGAAGGTGACAAGACAACAGCCAAGTTCTTCGTGTCGATTGTTTGCCGCTTCGGGTACCTAACAGATCATCACCGACAACGCATTACACGCTTCACGAGCCGCACCTTCATGCAAGACGCTCCAAGATCTTGGCGCCAAGGTCTGCCGCTTCGCTGCTCACCCGAGAAGCAACGGTCAAGCGGAGAGGGCAAATGCTGAAGTGCTGCGGGCTCAAGACCGTAACTTTCGACAGGCTGCACAAGTGCGGAAGAAACTGGATCGAGGAGTTGCCGGTGGTTCTTTGGTCGATCGGAAAGACGCCAAATCGAGCCATCGCCGTACACCTTTCGCCTCGCCTATGGAGCAGAGGCAGTTCTCCCCACGGAACTCGTGATACGGTCGCCTTCGAGTGCTCGCTATGATGAGCTTGAGCAAGAGCAGCTGCAACAAGATGACGCTGCTGCTCCTTGAGGAAGACCGCCTTCAGTCAGTCAGACGAGCTGCTCGATACAAAGAAGCTTTGCGCCGCTACCATAGCCGCAGTTAATGCCAAGTCTCGAGGAAGGCGACCTTGTTCTTCGCTGCTCACCGCCAAGAATTCCAACAAGTTGACGCCGGCGGGAAGGCCTTACCGGTGAAACGAAATCACTAGGGCCCGGCGCTGTCCACCTTGAGATCAAGATGGCTTTCCGGTGAGCAACTCGCTGAACATTGAGCATCTTCGTAAGTTTTACTCAGAAGGCGCGTTGTCGGAACCTGTTCCGCAACCACCTTTTGTACAAGCCTTGCCGCTGTTGCATGTAACCCTTTGTACAAAGCCGGGCGCAGACCCCGTGCATAAATAAAGCTCATGTGCTCTGCGTATCTTGTCGATTTCATGCCTTTTATTTGTTGCATGCACTATCTGACACTTTGTGCAGCACCGGCCCCCGGTAAGCAATAACGAGCCATAAGGCTCCGTAACTTTATTTTCTCTTCTTTCTTTTTCTCAAAGAAAGGGAAAGGTTCTCTCGTGCACAAGTTTGCCGGGGGGAGGAGAAGATAATGGTGTGGACCAGGCGTTGTTCAAGCAAGTATCGCCTTACCAGGAAGCAAATGACATAAAAGCTAAGTTGCCAAAGTTTGAGCAATCAATTTTAAAAAAAATTAAGTTATCTTCCTTGAACGACCGTGCTTTGTATGGAAAACCTGTATGCTGAGGAACCAACTCAGAGCTAGTTGCGCCTTTATTTTGTTTCGAGTCCGCCAACAACTTAAGTGTGCTGCGACTAGTTGCATAAGGTTTCTTGCCGTAGCGCACCGCTTAGCGATCGCTGATAACTCAAGACTCAGCCAAGGCAAGGGTGCCTGCGCCGGCAAGTTCCCTAAAAGCGTAGGGCAAAAACATACAGAGGAATGAATCAAGTAAAGGGAATAACATAACAGTTGATACCCAAAATAAAGTTATATTACAAGATAACTTGTCGCGGCTCTAATGGATTGTTTTAATAACATGGCCAGCAGCGGCAAGAAAAGAAGAAAGCAAGCGGCCTAATCTACACGACCGCCATTGACCCTCTTGACCTCGTTCACCTTGTCCACAATGGGTGCGACAAGGGCCTTGAGCGTGTCCAGATCAGCATCCGCCGGCAGCTTCTTAAGGATGTTGGTGAGGTTGAGGCCTGGATTGCGGAAGGCCACCTTCACCAACACCTTCTCCAGAACTCTGGCGCAGATCGTGCGCGACTTGTCGGCCAGCTACTTTGGGATCTGTTCCCGGAGTCGCTGGAGGGCCGTCGCCACGCCCTTGAAGAATAGAGTGAGCTTGGCGCTGGGCTGGAGGTTCTCGCCTGAGGAGTACCCAGATCCTCCACCCTCACTGCACCAGCCTCGCCGATGATCGCAGCGATGTTCACGAGGCCCTCTCGTCCAGTAGCTCCACCGCCTCCTCAAGGTGTTCTGAAGTTTCAGCCGCCTCGCCCAGCTGCGCTTGCTGCTCTCTTGATCTCCTCCTTCAAGGCCACCTCCGCTCCTTGGCGCTGCCCCAAATGGGTCTGGTGTGGCCAGCTTCACCAAGATCAGCGTTGAGTCCTTGGCGGCGCCAGCTCCTTGCCCTTCTCATGAAGTTGGCCTCTGCAGCTCACCATGGGCGAGGGCATCCTTCTCGGCCACGCTGAGCGCTGCAAGCTCTTCATCCTTCATCTTGAGATCGCCTCCAGCCGCCGCCACCTTCGCTCTAGCTCCTTCTTGGCGGCTCTCGCAGAACTGCGGCAGCGCCCGTGCTTCCTTGAGAGCCCTCCAAGTGCTTGCTCAAGGCGGCAAGATCCTCCTCATGGCTGTCAAGATTAATCACGCGCCACCACCCTCCCAAGAACAGCTCCTCGCCGCAAGCCGCTGTTTTTCGCTTCAGCCTTCTCGAGGAGGAAGGCTTTCCGCCGACGAAGCTGCGCCTCGCCCTCCGCGATGGACCGGAGAGCTTTGGTTGCGCTCCCGAGCTCCTCTCAGACGCTTTCAATATCTGCTCTCGCCGCATGACAAGCGCTTCCCGGATTCCACCTTGGCTTGTCGGTGCAATAGAGCGACACCAACTTCCGGCAGCCGCCTTCCTCGACTCGCCACGCCGCTGCTTGGTGTGTCAATCTAGCCAGCCGGCAGAGGCGTAGCACCTCCCCGCCAAAAGTTTCTTCAACCGGCCTCGGAGCTAGAAGCCCGGGGAGCTTGATGAAGACACCGCCGCCGCCTTTAAATAGGCGCTGGCTGGGGTTTCGAGTTCGGCGCCGTGCATCACGGGCGGAGGGATCGGTGGTCGGCGAGCGCTTTGCGCCTCGCGCCCTGTGGTCGCCAAGGCGATCGCCGACCTCGCCAGCCTCCTGGCCAAGAGCTTTGGCGGCCTTCGCGGGCAGATCATCGCCGCCTCCTTCTTCGGTGGCGGCGGCGTCCTCGTTGCTGCTGCTTTCCTTGTCGGTGGCCTCGGTCTCCATCGGCTCCGTGGAAGGTGGATCTGAAGGCCGGAAGAGGGAGAAAAGTCAAGCAAATATCCAAAAAGAAAATCAGAAGAAAAAGAACCCAAGGGAAGTTTCAGGCGAGAAGGATTACCTATGCTGGGATCTACAGTCATGGGCTCCGCCAATGGGGGTTCGCTGGTGCCGCCCCTTGCCGGAGACTCCTCCCTTGCCGGAGACTCCTCCCTTTTTTTTGAATGAGGACTGCAGGGCTTACACCCCACAGCATTTTATTAAAACCAAGAACAGCAAGTACAAAACCTAGAAAGGTTCCATAAGAAATGGAACAAAATAGAAGAAGAAGATAAAAGAAAACTATGTACAATCTAACCTAGAAGAGAAAGAAAATGTGTCTATACATGTCACCTCTCAAGGAGGAAGAAAATCAATCCATTTAAGCAGTGCCTCCCTGTGTTTTGACTTGATTCTATGAGCCAAAAGGGAAATGTCATGGACAAAACCATTTCTCCACTGTCTGAAGGTTGGTCTGATGAACCTGAAAGCTTTATCATTTCTGACTTTCCAGATGTTCCACCAAGTAAGAAATACCACTTCAGAAAAGAATGGTTTATTGAACTCCTTCCTAGCCTGGCATGCAATCTGAACCATATCCTAGTTGTTGGGCCATGAAATCTGCAGGTAGTTCCAGACTCATGCTGAAGTTACACTCGAAAGAACAGATGAACCTGCCTTCAAGAGTTCCCCAGAGGGCAAAGCACACATTCAGTCCATCATTGATCTTCCACTTCCGCGCTGAATCATATCCTTGGTGTTTACTCGTCCATAATGACAAGCCAGCAAACATTTTGATTGTCATAGTGCAGCATGACTTCCATATCCAACCTAGCAAGGGGTTAGTTGAATAGGCTCATGGACCAGATCATAATATTTCTTAGTCTGTGTATCCGCATTTCTTTCCATGTTTCCAAAACCAGCAATCCTTAGCATTAGCATCCAAGGAGATATGAGATAAAATTCCAGACAGTTGATTTAGCTCCTTATAAGCCATATTCAGATAATGGCAGAGAGAACAAGGTATGTAACTCACCTATTTCCATTACTTCCAGAACAGAGGAATTCTTTTGTATGCAAAAAGAGTATAGCCTGGGGAATCTATCCTGAAGTGGAATGCAAGAATTATCCACTTCCCAGGAGTCTGACCAGAATAGCAAGGAGTCCCCTTTTCCAACCCATACTGAAGACACAGCTCTAAATTTGTACATTAGCTTACATATGTCCATCCACCAAAAAGACCCACACATAGCAGTGTCATGTGGAACTCTCTGATAATAGTAACTGTCCCAGATCAAATGAACCCATGGGACATCAGCTTTGTTATAAAATTTGTTTAGGAATTTCATTAACAAAGCTTCATTCTGCAATCCCAGGTTGAGAATGCCAAGACCAACCTTTAATTTAGGTCTACACACCAGGGGCCAAGCAGCCGAGAGTCAGCTTTTTCCTCGACCATATTTTCTCCAAAGACATTGTCTTTGTATTCTTTCCAGCTTGTTTCAAAATCCTTTGTGGAATAGATAAGCTACAGAGGAAGAATATTGGCAATGAGGAAATGACAGAATTTACTAAACAGAAGTCTGCTACCTTGTGGAAGAAACCAGAGCTAGCAATAACCTTCTCTCCATACACCCACAAGTGGCATCAGTCCACAATTTTGAGCCTAGTGGTTCCAACTGCAACCCTAGGTATGTGAAAGGCATCACCCCAATTGACATCCAAATCTGGGCAAAGAAGAGCATTGGCATAACTGGTATCCACATTAATTGGGTACATTGAAGATTTGTAGGTAGTTAATCTGCAAACCAGCTTGCCGTGAGAGAAGGAGTCTAGAACAGCTTTTAGCACCTTTAATCGAGTAGACTCAAAGAGCCACAAACAACAATGTGCCATCAAGATATTGAACCACCGGATAGTCGTGGATCATGAGTTACTTGTGGTAAGGAGAGAAATCTTTATCGAGCTGATCATTAATCATAGTCTGCAGGAGGTCAGCAGCAAGCACAAACAGCAAAGGTGAGATAGGATCACCTTGTTTTACACCACATTTACACTTGAAATGGCTACCTGGAACCCCATTTAGCAGGATTGATGAGGTTGCAGAGGACAACAATTGCTGAATCCAAGAAATCCATCTATTATCAAAACCCTTTGCCAGCATTATTTTTATAATAGCCTCATGCTGTATGGAATCAAAAGCTTTCTCAAAGTCCAACTTGAGCAACATGATTGCCTTTTTTGATTGATTGCACTGATGAATGTACTCAAATGTCCATGCAATACAATCCTGAATGGATCTAGATTTGATAAACCCATACTGATTCTTGTGGACACATTTAGTGATTTCCTCTTGAAATCTATTTGCAGCAAGTTTAGTAAGGAACTTCAAGCCCACACTTGTCAATGTTATTGGCCTAAAATCACTGGTATTTTTAGGTGAGAGCTTTTGGGGGATCAGAGTAATATATGCCTCACTGAGATTCTCTAGTCTAACAGTTCCTGCATGAAACTCATTAACTAAGGAGATAAAGTCACCAGAAATGATTGGCCAACATTTTTTCATGAAAAGCCCATTCAAACCATCAGGCCCAGGGGCCTTGCCAATTGGCAACTCCTTGATAACCTGTTCAATCTCCTTGACCTCAAAAGGCTTGGTTAGAACATCCAGTCCCTGTACCCTAGGGATTAAAGCAAGAATGTCATTTCCCATGAAAATTGGTTTGACAGTACCCATTCTTCCTTTGAAAACCTCCAGAAATTCCTTGGCAATAGTGTTATGATCAGAAGACACTGATCCATCTGACATTTGCAGAGTGGCAATTGAATTTTTCCTATATCTTTCGGTTGCCATTGCCTGGAAGAATTTTGAGTTTTCCTCACCCACTTTAATATATCTAATAGTGCATCTCTTTTTCCAATATAAGAATTGTAGGTGCAGCAGATGATCATGATGTTTTTTCACCAATTTTCTGAAATTGGATTCAGGCAAAAATAAAGGCCTTGATTCTTCCAAATCATCCAGCCAAAAAATCACCCAGTTACATTTCTCAATAAGACCTTTAATATGAGATAAACCCTTCTGCCACTTCTTGAGAGCAAATCTCAACGATTTTAGTTTGTCCATAATTACTGCTGATATATGAGACTTGTGAGACTGCCTTTGCCAGACTTGCTGGACACACTCCATAAAACCAGGTTGGTGGATCCAAAAAAATTCAAATCTGAAAATATGAGCTTTCGGGATTCTGGTGCTTATAGAAACCACACAAGGTACATGATCCGAAGCAGTTTTGGCTAAAGGATTGACCTGTGTGTTTGGATATTGATCAATCTAGCTTGCAGAGGTGAAAAACCAGTCCAACTGTTCTAGCAGTGGTAAATCTTGCATATTAGACCAGGTGAATCTTCTTCCTTTTAACGGTAGCTCCAGCAGCCCCAGATGCCCAATGATCTCATTAAAAATAAAAATATCATTGACATCACCCCGTGGAGATTTCTATTATCCAAAGATCTTATGAAATTGAAATCTCCAAGCAAAAGCCGCTTTTCTCGGTTCCACATTTAAATTATAAAGCCACCGACAAATTCATCTCTTAAGGTACCTTGGCAGGTCCATAAACATTAACCAGAACCAAGAATCACCATTATGCATGGACTTGAAACCAATAACAATCCCATAGGGTTTTACTTCCACTAGATCCCCAAAGAAAATGTCGAGCTACCGCACAACAAGAATTCCACGTAAGCTCCCCTAGAAGGGATTCAATAAAGTGATCAAAACCCACAGGCAAATGCTCTTAATTAAAGCACGTGGGCACTCCGATAACTTTGTTTCTTGCAGACAAACAACTGCACATTGGCTCTCAAGAACTTTCTGTCATACCGCAGGTTGTCTGGCATCGGAATTAAGTCCACGTACATTCCAACAAAGTACCTTCCAGCTACGCGTGGGCAGTTGATTCATATGGTAACACATGATAACACAATAATAACAGTGGGACACCTAGTGCCACACTACCCATAACACATAAAAGCAAAATCGCCAAACCATAACCAGAGTGCCAAGTTTCGTAAATAATGTATCGACAAAATTTGACAGCTCGCTACACCTAGGAAACACATTAAACTTTAACATTTAAATGTTGTTGAAGGGGGTATCATCCCTAGGATCAGCCATAAGCTTCTCCCTAGATAGCATGCTGGGGTCCATCTCCAGCTCAGCTCCAATTGCTCGCAAAGACTGGCCGATCGGGCGTCTGCGTGTGGACCTCCTCCGGCTTGTCATGACGCACCTCGTCAGTGTTTGCCTCTCCAGCAGCATCAGGTACCTGAATGGGTCGGGCCTGCTCCTCCATGGGCTTGGACCTTGGACGTCGTTTAGCAGGCTGTAAAGACAGCTGCTCAAAGACCATTGATTTGAACCCATCAAGTTTTTCCGCGCTCCTCGTACACCTTCTGACAGCAGTATCAACCAAAGGAGCAGTAGTCTTGCGCCTGACACGCTGGCCTTTCTGTCGTGGTGTCGCTTCAGACGCAAAAACTACATGCAAGGTCTCCTCTACCTGATCAACAGGACCCACTGGCTCCAAGGACTGCTGATTATTACTGAATCCCACAGGCTCATCAATATCAGATGGTTCATCGCTTGCAATATCGGTAGGTGCTGGTAGAGGAGCAAACAGAGAGCGAGCCACAGGGCGCCGATTAACTGACGCAGAGCTTGACACACGAGAGACTAGCGAAGACACTCTGTGGGTATCATCAAAAGCAATCGACCACTTGCGCTTGGAGAAAGTAACTGTCCCAAACTGCTTGAAGAAAATTGACCTTGGCACTTCTTTCACAGAGAATTCAGACATCAAATTCTCAAATGAGTGCTTCCAAAGCATTTCAGGTGGTAAAGAGGGTCCAGCCACCACCCTTGCCATCCCAATGATGATCTGATGATGTTGAATCACCGGTGGTTGATAGGGGACAATAGCCAAAGGGTTCTCCTCCACAAACACTGGCTGTTCCTGAACTTCATCCACCAAATCAACTATCTGCTGTTGCTGGGGCACCTCATCATGCAGAGATTGTTCCACAGATTCAGATTGATCGAGTTGATCAATGACCATTGAGACTTGATCTTGTTCTGGCATTGCTGGCAGATGTGGTTGATTGATATTGACATCATCACCCCACTGAGCGTTGCCCCAATCAGCATCCACTGGATTCTCTGGGGGAGGAGCAGGTGCAAGAGGTGCTTCATTCCAGCCAATCATCGGGTAAGGCGGTAGAACAAAGGGGATGTTGTTAGGAATGAGATGACCAGGCAGTGGATGAGGGTTACCATCCAGGGGCATTGGGTCCTCATCATTAGGCATCTGATCAGCAAAATCTGCCCCAAGAACATAACATGCGGCAGTCCAAGATACTTGAGCACCACCCCACTCAGCATAGTCCCCAAAAACCACATCTCGTGGTACTAACGGCGTATCAGGAAAGCTGGCTTCCACCACAGTGCGTACCAAGTACGAATCCTCACTATCCCGGGAATGAAACTTTCCAAAAGTACCAACTGCTTGAGAAATAAATTCAGTCGTGCGGTAATCTAGGGGAATCCCAACAAACATTAGCCAACCCTTACGAAAACCAGTACTCCCTTTGAAGTTTTCCCCCTCATCATGCTTCATAAATCTAAGAAATCGATCATTGCCCAAAGCAAATGGTGGATGCTGAATCAGGGTGTACCTGACAGTGGGATCTCGAACTTGGAACAGACCTACCCCATGAAACCAAGGCTGAGCAGAACGAACAAGAATACCTCTGTTCTGAAGAAACTCCACCACTTCCTCTCTGACCGGCCCAAGAGGTCCATCCGGTGCTGGCATAACTTCAGCAACCATGTAATCTTCATGGCGACGGGGAGGACGGGCCGCCGGCGTGAAGAAAGTGTGAGGCAAGCGGCGATCACCACCATCAATGATGTGATGACCCGGAGGCACCAGGCGATGTGGATCAAGCTCGAAGTTCGCCATGGCTGGCAACGGTGAAGAACTTGGGTTTTCTTTGGATAGACAGGAGGAATCCTTGGCAGGTGGAGGAAGAGGGTTTGGCAATGCAGGCGGAGATGATATGACAGGACTAGATATCCCAATAACTCCGGCTCCCTTCCCCTGAACAGCTGATGTTTCCGAAATACTCGTGTTTTGTTGCAGAGAGCTCTGCCTCCAAGCCAATCCGTGCGGGCCAAGAAAATCATTATCCACGCCTAGAGGACCCACCCTAGAGCAAGCCGAGCAGAACGCTCGCCTTCCACAAGAGACTGCCATGTGGCCCTTCTGACCACAAACAGTACATGTTAGGACTTGGTCCACCATGTCATCGACCATAGCCTCAAAATGTCGCGCTGCCTCTTGTGAAGAAGGAATTTCCATAGGTTCACTTGACGGGCTGAGGTGCACATGTGAATCCAAAGCAGAATTTGAAGGTCCAGGAGTGGGGGTATCTTGTATTGGCCCAATAGAAGGATCGTCATGGGCCACCAAGCCCACGCCCTGTGGGTTCTCAAAATGAACAGGTCCAGAGGCCTGGGCCTTATTTTGAATTAAGGAAGTTCCCGCTTCCTGGAATTGCGCGGCGAGATTACCGGATCCCATGATTTGCGGATCAGCTGAAACTGGCTCATCCACCACCGGAGGCGCCTCCGGCCGCCGGAGTAAATCCGATGAACAATTAACCGTACCAAAAACTATAGGTGGCCGCGCCACCGTCCAATGCAAACCAGGAGCAGGAGGTTGTCGAATGACAACACGCTCATGAGCTGAAAGATCGTAACCCCCATCAACTATTGTGTCAATGCAAGCCTGAGAAGCAGGGTATCTATAACCCTTGCAAGCTGAGTACTTTTCAAAAGTGGCAAACGACAATTTCTTATTTGCAGAAATTCTAGATTTGAGAGCAGACTTAACCGGTGGTTTATGCATAGCCAATAGACCAAGTGAAGATCTACGCTTAGTGGGGCTAATCAAAATCCATTCAGCATCACATTCTTTACGCCAAATCTTAAGCTCTTTGACCCAATTTGGTCCTCCATTCCCCCAGAGATGAAAGTAGCACTTGAACAGATCACAAGCAAAAGAGCGAAGATCCATAATAATAAAACCAACTTGCATGCATGAAACTTGGAAAGAATAAACTTTGTCCTTGACATGACTAACCCGAAGATCAATTGCAGAACCACCAAGCGCAGCTTCCAGCGCCGCAGCCACTGAATCCTAAGATAAGCGGAAAGCATGCCTACTGAATGACACAATCAATATGAAAGATCTCCCCCTTCCTAGAGGGTGAATTGTACGACCAGTAGATCTGAAGACTTCATCCGAGAAAACCCTACCCTTGGAGAAATCCAAGCCAAGGGTAGATCCACCAGAAGAACCCATTGGAGATGGGTATTGCCTTGTTCCAGAGAAGACGCCGGAGAGGATGATCGGAACCAATCAGCAAATCAGTGGAGAGAAAGAGAGATCGCCGGAGATGACCCTAGCGACGAGGTGGGAGGTGGGAGCGCCTAGATGAGCAAGTTATCTAGGTGTTTTTGGCTGACGAAGACTCCTCCCTTGTCGGGGACTTCTCCCTTGCCGGAGAACGCTGCCTTGCCGGGGAATCCTCCCTTGGCGGCGTAGTTGAAGTAGATGGCATCTCAGGGGCGGCTTCCGGAGGCTCCTGGGGAAGCTGTTCTGCTCCTACACAAGCAAATCAACAGTTAGATATCAACAAAGGAAAGAGCACCCATGCGCGCCCAACAGCGAGAAGAAGATCATATACTTACGCTGGGGGCTGCGCTGGGGGCTGCTTCGGGGAGTAATTGCCGGGTCCGACAAGGTGGTCTCGGGCGCGCCCCCTGCTGTCGTGGTGGGCTCGTCCTCGACGACGATCACCGGGGCCTTGGCTCTCTTCGCCGCTCTCTGGGCCAGGGTCCTGAAAAGGAATTGGTTCAGAGTAAAGCAGATCAGATACAAGACAAAAGCTGCAAGAATTGAAGAACAACAAGTACAACAAGGAAGCTTACTCTTCTTCTTCCTCGTCGAAGCTGAGTGCGGAGAGGTCGAAATCAGGCCCACCGCCGGCGCGACGAGGCGGAGGAGTAGGTGCCCTTGGCCGCTTGGCGGGGGCGGCGGCGGTGGTCCGGGATGACCCCGCTCCAGTTGCCGCCGCGGTGCGAGGCGCTCCCGCGGCAACATTGCTTGTCGCAGCGAACGCAGCGCTGCGGCCAACAGCTTGCCGACCTGCTGCCGCCTGCTATTTCCGGTCTTGCGAAGATGCCTTCTTGGTGGAGCTGGGGGCTGCGCTGGGGACTCCGTTTGCGGCAAGCTACTTGGAGACGGCGGGCCACTCGCACCTTCGGCGGGCTCGCCCGACTCGGCGTCAGGCGCGGCAAGCTCTTCCTCGCCGTCAATCCACTATCGCTCGGCAAGGCTTGCCGCCTCTGCTGCCTCTGCCTCCTCCACGGTAAACCCAAACTCGCCCGCGGCAGCGGCTGCTGCCGCCTCTTCCGCTCTGGTGGCGATGCGCTTCAACTCCTCCTCAGTGGTGTCGCGGGTGAGGCTCCTCTGCTCGTCGGCGCGGACGGCTACCTCCACCAGGCCGTCGAAGAACTGCTGCACAACGTCGTCGGCGGGCTCTTGCCAAGTTGGATCGATTCCATGCGAATCGCACTGCGGAATCATTGCGCGGATGCGATCCAGCGAGGAATTGTTGCACAGTGGAACGACGCCCGCCGGCAACCTGAACCACTCGGGATGCTGAGGATCATGCTTGAACAGCTCCTTGAGCATCGCGTCCAATTCCAGCACAGTGAAATTGAAGTTGAGGCCGGGACGCAGCCTCATAATGTCCGCCGGACCCCCGAATTCCCAGGCGGGTCTCTTCCTCTCTTGCAGGGGGGCAATGCGGCGGCAGAGAAAGTCAGCGCCTACAGTGCCTACAGTTAACCCGGCAAGCCTGAGACGCAAGATCCGGGTGGTGGCGATCTTCAGCTTGTCATCCTCTGCGGCCAAGCTGCTCCAATCGCCGCCGCGCACTACTGGGGCTTGGCGCTGCGCGGTGAATGGCTGCGGATTCTCCTCGATGATCCAGCACCATTCTGCTCTCCACTCATCCCATTTGCTGCGGAGCTCCCCCTACAGATACGTCTCCTTCTTGCCGGCTCTCGAGATCCAGGCGATCCCGCCAGACAGGGGCTCTCCTCTCTCGACCCGGGGCATGAAGTAGTGGCGGAAAAGGGCTACGTTTGGGTGGACTCCGACAAAGTTTTCGCAGAGATGTGCGAAAATCGCCATGGTCAGGACAGCATTGGGGGTGAAATCAAGGAGGTGGAACCCGTAGGTGTTCATGATGTCAGATAAGAACTCGGAGAAGGGCGGGCAGAGCCCGCAGTAGAAGAACAGAACAAAGAAGGGGTATCCGTTTGGAGCCCGTTTCGAAGCGGCGGCGGAGAGTACCTTCGTGCGCGGGTGCGCCCGCGTCTCCGTCGACCAGAAGAGGTAGTACCACTTCCTTAGCTCCGCCGCGGCGAGCTCGGGGGGGAAGGTGGCCCGCTCCTTTCGCAGCGCTTTGAGCCGCAGCGCCTCGACCGACTTCATGCCCTTCCCGACTTTCGGATCCATGGCGGAGGTGGTGGGGGGAAGACCGACGGCGTTGGTGGCGACGGTGCCGATGGGGGCGGAGCGCTGCTCTCTTTCGGCTTTGGAGGCGGAGGGGAGCGGCGGAGATTTTGGAGATTGAAACAGCAAATGGCGAAGGTGGGGGAACTGCCCTGTTTCCCCTGCTTATAAAGAGGAGGAGGCGAACGTTATGCTTTTTCCGAATAAAGAACCACCCACAATCTCTCCCACGACGCCACATTCGACGCGTGCCGTTACGGGAGGGCGCGGTGGATGCGGAAGGGGATTCGGCGTACCCAGGCCGCGTGTGCCCGTGCCCTGTTTTGGGCCTGGCCCAACAGCGCTCGGCACCGTGTGTGGCCCAGGCCCGGGGGCTCCTGTCGGTGTACTAAAGTAGGGGTACCTTAGTATCCCGAACTTGTGCATGGGCAGTCGCAGCACCCCGCGGCAAGGCTTGCCGGGAGACTGCCAAGGCCCTCCGTGTTTCCTTTGGAGCCATTCAAGAACAAAGTGTTTAAGCCGAGAAGACAAGGACCCGGCAAGAGGAGCTTGCCAGGAAGGTCAAGGCCCCGGCAAGAGGAGCTTGCCGGGAAGGCCAACCAAGGCATTCCAAAGAACTTGCCGCGACGCGCCTCGCGTCCCGGCAAGGCCCGGCGAGCGACAAGCTCCCGGACGCGACAAGACAACGGCCGCGGCAAGGCGCTTGCCACGGCAGGCTACCACCCTTCGCCCGCGCTCCAGCGCATCCACCAACGTGTCGCCCTGGGGCCTTCCCAGGCGCGCGTGGCAAGAAGTTGTGCAGCTAGCGGTGCCAGGTGGGAGCGGAGATGACAAGAAGGCCATCGTGGCAAGTGGTGGTGCCCCTAACGGTCACTTTTCTACACTGTTTGGGCGACGCGGACGGGCATTTAATGCCTTTGTCCCCTGCCATCAGAGTTAGGAAGGATACACTGTACAATTAGGTGTACCAACCACTCTTTTTACATTTTTGCCCCCACTTACGTTGCCACCTGTCGGTGACCCCTTGAGCCTATAAAAGGAGGCCCATGCGCAACGTAGAGGGGGTTCGACGCATTCGAAACCAGAAAACACTCACGCTCTCGAGCAAGAGCATAATACAACCACAAAGCAGCAGTAGGAGTATTATCTCTCCGGAGAGCTCCGAAGCTGGGTAAAATCGCTCGCGTGCTTCGCCTCGATCTACTCTTCGTGCGATCTCTGCCCCCCGCCAGACCGAAAAGGGGCCCTGACCCATAGGTGTTCGTTCCCACGACAGTTGTGTTGCTTCCTGGGGCCCTCTTTTTTGGCCCGTAAATGGACCTGACTGGGCCATCTGTTTTGTGAGGATCGTGTGTCGTCTTGTGTGCGGTGCCACTTGTCGCTTTTGGCCTATCGTCTGGTCGTCTATCCGGCCAGGCGGCCTCTTTGCCTTTTGACTGTGGGGGCTTTATGGCCTCCTCGTCGAATTCTGGTAGCAGCTTGCGCTTCGGGTAGCTCTTTGTTTGGTGGTGTAACACCCCGGATGTATCTTTCCATATTTGTAACTCCAACTCTTGCCATTTTCGGATATGTGCTATGATATTCTCTCCGTGGTTGGGTTTTGTTCTCGTTTTGCATTTTGTTCATGTCATGCATCTCATATCATGTCATCATGTGCATCTCTTTTGCATACGTGTTCGTCTCATGATTCCGAGCATATTCCCCGTTGTCCGTTTTGCAATCCGACACTCCTATGTTCCCCGGCGCACCCCTCTTGTCATTTTTCCGTGTGTGGGTGTTGAACATTCTCGGAATGGACCGAGCCTTGCCAAGTGGCCCTGGTATAGCACCGTAGACCACTGTCAAGTTTCGGGTCATTTGGAGTTCGTTTGGTACTCAACAGTTAACCGCACCCTCATAAAGGCCTCTTTTGAGTTGCAGCCCAACAACCCTCCAAGACAGCCCAATAACCCATCTAACTCCCTCCATGCCCTCGGTCGTTCGATCACGATCGTGTGGGCGAAAACTACACCCCATTTGGACTCTCCTAGCTCCTCTATGCCTATTTAAAGACCCTCCCCGAGTTCACGGCAAACCCTAATTTTTCCCATCGCATGGCCGACGACGCGTCCGTCCCCGCCGGACACGTCCGCCGCCCGCCGCCATGGTCGGGGCGCCCACGTGTCGCCGTCGCTGCCTCCGCCAAGCCCGCCAGTTCGCCGCCACCCACGCGCCGCCTTCCGCCCGCGCACCCGCCCGCCACTTCTTGCCACACGCCGCACATACACCATGCCCATGCCATGCCGCCGCCTTTCGCCGCCGCTGGCCATTTCTGCCGCCGCCGCCATGCGCGCCACGCCGCGCCCTTGCCCCTGCCGCCCGCCGCCCTGCCGCTCCGCCCGCCCGGACTCGCCGGCCCCGTCGCCGCCGGCCCCGGCCTCGTCCTCCTCCGGCCGAATCGAACCCTCCGGCGACCCAGATCTGGATCCAGTCAAGCCTAGGTTGACTTCTTCCCCCCCCAAAAAACCACTAAGTCTTTTTCTGTCATTAATTTCGTGCATTTTTCATAGCATCACATCTCCGCAACCGTGGCTCCGTTTTGGGCGTATAATATGTCAAATTGTTCATCTCGAAGAGTACATCATTTCATTCCATTGCATCATTTGCATTTGAGCTCATCTTGATGCCCGAAATGCTGTTGGAAGATAGCTTCAGATCGTTAGTTTCAGAATCTTATCAGTTCGAGCTATTTTGTCATTTTTGCCATGAATTATATGTGCACCCTATGAATTTGAGTCCTACATGTGAGTTGAACATTGCCATGCCATCTTTCCAGGGGTATTTTCCATGTATTTTTGTGAGCTATGTGTTAACTAGAACAAGCATGCAAAGTAGGGATGATGATGTTGCTGATTTCAGGAACTTAGTGTTTTCACTAAGTCTTGTCCTGCTGTTAATTTTATGCCATATGTTTAGGTTGTTTCAGAGAGATCTATGCCCTTTTTGAGCATGATCAGTAAGGGTGTTTTGAACATATGGATTTGCTCTATCCATCCATGCCTTTGTTGGTATTTATGGAGTGGTCTAGCATGTCATTTTCGTGCTCTACTTTTGCTTGAAAATGTTTCCTGGCAGACTGTTTGCGTGAGATTCAATTTTCACGAGGTCGGTGTAGTTGATCCGTGTATGCTATGATGTTGTTCTTGCCATGCATAGCTCCTATGCCATGTCTTCTTGATGGGTGTATGCTTAGTTTATCATGAGATGCTCTGTAGTGAGTGCATCGAGCTCACGAACATGCCATGTTGAATCTGTTTTTGCCATGTCCTGATATTTTCACTAAGTCTGAAATCTGTAATAAAACTTGCAATGTTTACATGGGTGCCATCATTTCTTAGAGTCCTTTTTGGCTTATGGTCAGTAAGGGACTATTGAAATAGGCTTTGAGTAGAATCATGTCATGCCTTGCTTTGCTATTATAAGTTCCTGTAGCATGTTGTTTGCTTGCTCTAAACATGCCTTCCTGATGTTAATTCCTGCCATGTTAGTATTTTCACTAAGTCTGTGAACCTGATATTTTGAGCACTTTCACCATGCTTGTTTGAACATGTTATGATGTGATTTAGCCGTAGCTCAGTGTTCCTCTATTGTTAAGCATCTCCTGTAGTTTGTTGCCATATGCTTTGTTTTTATGTTGGGGTGCTGTAGCATAGTTTTGTGTTGCGTGCTAAGTAGCATCGGGCTGTTAAACGCAGATTTGCGTCATTCTTGTTTTGCTTGTCATTTGCAAACCGTGCATCCGATTCCGGTGATCTTTATATCGATTTCAACCGAAATCATCTCATCTTTCCAGCGGCATACTTGGTTTGCCAAGTTGATGCCCGGTTCATCATTTTTCCTTCCGGAGCATACATATGCATTGCATATCACATCTCGCATAGCATGTCATGCTTGTGCATTGTTCCTTGTTTGATTGTGGTTCCGTTTGCTTGTGTTCTTGCTTTGGGTAGAGCGGGAGGCGAGTGCGTGAGCGAGGAGCCTGTTGAGAACGCCTCGAGGATCAAGCCTTCGACAACTCGAGAACCTTACAGCAAGATGACCATACCTTGAAATCACTTCTATCTTTGCTTGCTAGATGCTCGCTCTTTTGCTATGCCTATGCTGCGATACCTACCACTTGCTATATCATGCCACCCATATTGCCATGTCAACCTCTAACCATCCATGTCCTAGCAAACCGTTGATTGGCTATGTTACCGCTTTGCTCAGCCCTCTTATAGCGTTGCTAGTTGCGGTGAAGATGAAGTTTGTTCCTTGTTGGAACACGGATATTTTGGGATATCACAATATCTATTGTTTTAATTAATGCATCTATATACTTGGTAAAGGGTGGAAGGCTCGGCCTTATGCCCGTGTTTTGTTCCACTCTTGCCACCTAGTTTCCGCCATACCGGTGTTATGTTCCTTGATTTTGCGTTCCTTACGGTCGGGTGATTTATGGGACCCCTTGACAGTTCGCTTTGAATAAAACTCCTCCAAAGAAGGCCCAACCTTGGTTTTACCATTTGCCACCTATACCCTTTTTCCCTTGGGTTTCGCGAGCCCGAGGGTCATCTTTATTTTAGCCCCGGGCGGTGCTCCTTCAGTGTTGGTCCAACTGAAGCGATGTCCGGCGCCCTTGGGCAACCAGGGTCTATGCCAACCCGACGTCTGGCTCATCCGGTGTGCCACGAGAACGAGATATGTGCAGCTCCTATCGGGATTTGTCGGCACAACGGGGAGGTCTTGCTGGTTTAGTTTTACCATTGTCGAAATGTCTTGATGTACCGGATACCGAGTCGATCGGTGTGTCTTGGGTGAAGGTTTATTCCTTCGTTGACCGTGAGAGCTTGTTGTGGGCTAAGTTGGGACACCCTGCGGGTATTATCTTTGAAAGCCGTGCCCGCGTTATGAGGCAGATGGGAATTTGTTAATGTCGGTTGTAGAAAACCGAAGTTGACCTTAATTAAAATACATCAACCGTGTATGTAACCGTGATGGTCTCTTCTCGGCGGAGTCCGGGAAGTGAACACGGTGTTGGAGTTATGCTTGACGTAAGTAGTCAGGATCACTTCTTGATCGCTAATAGCTTCACGACCGCGCCTTGCTTCTCTTCTCGCTCTCTTTTGCGATGTAGCCACCATATATGCTAGTCGCTTGCAGCAGCTCCTCCTTTTGACACCAGCCTTCCCTTAAGCTTAAATAGTCTTGATCTCGCGGGTGTGTGATTCTTTGAGTCCTGTGGCTCACAGATTCTACCAAAAGCAGATCACGGTACCGGTGATGCGGTGATGATGGCGAACCGAGCTGAAGTGGGAATATGATGAGGCACTTGGTCGTTACTATGTTTCCTTTCAGACGATTAGTAGTGGAGCCCAGTTGGGGCGATCGGGATTTGAGTCGCATGTGGGGTTCTTCTTTTATTTTGGTTCCGTAGTCGGACCTTGATTGTATCTGGATGATGTAATGCTTTATTCATGTAATTGTGTGAAGTGGCGACTGTAAGCCAACTATGTACCTTTTCCCTTATGTATTACATGGATTGTGCGAAGATTACCTCACTTGCGACATTGCTTTCAATGCGGTTATGCCTCTAAGTCGTGCTTCGACACGTGGGAGCTATAGCCGCATCGAGGGCGTTATAAGTTGGTAATCAGAGCCATCCCCGACCTTAGGAGCCCCCACCGCTGATCGTTTTTAGTGGCGAGTTGTGTCTAGAAAAATGTTTTGAGTCATTTAGGATTATATATATCGGAGAGTTAGGAATTCTTTTACTCCCAAATTCCTTGACCTTACGGTGAGGTATCCCGTGAGAGTTTTGACTCTTCTCTTCTCAAATTTCACTAAAAAATTTTAGGATCACGCTGGTATCTTAGAATCGTTCGATGGTTTTATGATGACAACATTGTCTTGGTTGCCTCGACATTTAGGGGTTGTGGCGGTGTCCCGGGAGTTGAGCTCCGAGGTGTTGTCGTCATAATTTTATCGTTGCAGTTCTAGAATACCTGAGTTTAATACGCCGACATCGAAAATCTCTTTTATGCGCTTGTTGGTGAGATAACCCGCTAACCCGATCTTGAGGTGAGTACGGAGTATTGCCATGACTTCGTATAACGGATGCTTTTGAAGGTTGAGGTACCACGATTTCGAAGGTTTCTTGGTTATGTGTTGAAGGATGGATACAACTGGATGTAGGGATTGTTAGCTTGGGTGAGATATATATTGCTCCCTGTATCCCCAACACCGATTGCATAACCGAAAGTTTCGGAGTTTATAGGTGGGATTCAAGTAGCTCTAGCATTTCTTCCGCAGATATTTGGTTTGTGATTGGGTAATCCTTACCACTTATTTGTTCCATTCATACCTTGTTTTTATTTTCATTCATCAATATCTCTTATCAAGTGGCTTCTCACCTTAATGGACGTGATGTTTACTTTGGAATTCATTCGTTCATCCCTGTTCGAATGTTTATTGTGAAGACTATATGTTGCAATTTCTATCCGTTGATTCAACTTGTCTATCTGTCAATCAAGATGCTAACGGATGTCACCCTCTTGAGATGGCTCCACCAGCGTCCCGTAATCCGGAACGCAGTGATGGGAGTCGGCGAACCCTCCACCTCCACCTCCGCCTCCGGAGGCATGGCAAACTTTGATGGCAACCACTAACGCCAACGCCGATTGTTGATCCAGTGATGCAAGAGCGTAACCAAGGGAATCAAGGTCAAGGGCAGTTCTATCATCACCACGCTTTCCTACACTCAACCAGTTCCTTGCAAACCAGCCAAAGTCTTTCACCTCGTGTGCGAGGCCACAGATGCCGACGATTGGCTCGTGGATATCAACAAGCACTTGAATGCAGCAATGTCGGACACGAGGACTACGTCAAGTTCGCGTCTTTTCAGCTCAAGGATCGAGCGGCTGATTGGTTCCAAGAATACAAGGATTCTAGAGGTGGTCGGTGATTACTTGGACTGATTTACGTCGGGACTTTAAAGCTCACCACATTCCTTCCAAAGTTGTTGAGAGCAAGCGAGGAGTTCCGCAATCTCAAGCAAGGAAACATGTCGATGTTGAATACAACATACTGATTTGAAACTTGCTCGATTCGCTAAACAAGGCGTTCTGATGAGAAAAGTATGATCTATCGATTCGGAGGTGGCCTTGAGAGGATCTGCAGCTATCTCTTGTTCTTTCCGAGCCTACTCGGTTTGATCAATTCTATAATATGGCACTCAAGCTAGAAGGTGCTCAGCTCAAGTGTGAGGCTTCAAAGAAGAGAATCGGGGATGCGCTTCAGTCTTCTTCTTCCTCTCAAGTGGCAGCAAAGCAGCAAAAGTTCTACCTTCCTCCTCCTCCGTTCCGTCGGCCTTATCGTGAGAAGAACTCGGTGGTCGTGGATCTTCCCACCCACCCAACCCAAGCTACTGAACAAGTCTCGGCCTCAAGCTCCAAGGTCAAATGCTCCTTATCACCGTCCGCTCTCAGAGGTGACTGCAACAAGTGCCAGCAGAAAGGTCACTATGTGAACAAATGCCATAACCAAAGCGCCTTCCTCCTCCTCCTCCTGTGAGGTCTTCAAGCAATGCGGTGGTCAAGCATAATCCCAAGTCTGCAAAGGTGAACATGATGAATGCAGCAAGCGAAGGATTCTTCGATGTGATAATGGGTAATCTTCGATTAATGATATTCTGCAAAAGTCTTATTTGATCTTGGTGCATCGCATAGTTTCATCTCAAGACCTTTTTCATCCAAGCATGAGATGTTTTTCAAGATTTGCCTAGACCGTTATCGGTTGTCTCTCGGGTAAATTCATGAGCATAAGCTCCATGGTTCGGATGTCTCTATCAAGATGGGCGACTATAGATTTCTGTCTTCTCCAATTGTTCTTGGTGACTCGGATATTGATCTTATTCTCGGGATGGATGGCTTTCTCGGCACAAAGCTCAACTTGATTGTGCTGCGGGAAATTCAATTGACACACCCTTCCGAGGATGTTATCATCTATGCGCTCGTGATGAAACCATTGGTTGTTTTCTCTCAATGAGAAGGGCGAATTGGATGCTATCTCTCAAATTCGATCGTTTGTGAGTACCAAGATGTCTTTCGGAAGAGCTTCGGGTATGCCTCCTCATCGGCCACCGAATTCGTTATTGATCTTGAGCACAGCATTGAACCCGTTTGCAAGCGTCCTTACAAGCTTGGACCCAAGGAGCTGAAAGAATTGAAGAAGCAGCTCGATGAACAAGAGCGTCTGGTTTGATCGGACGAGTTCATCTCCATGGGGATGTGGAGTTCTTTTGTCCGTAAGAAGGATGGCACGGACCGACTTTGTGTTGATTACCGTCCATTGAATAAGAAGACAATCAAGAACAAGTATCCACTTCCCAACATCAATGAGCTATTCGAGCAACTCAAAGGTGCTAAAGTATTCTCCAAGCTTGACCTTCGTATGGGTTATCATCAGATTCGCATTCGTGAACAAGATATTCCCAAGACGACATTCGAACAAGCTTTGGTTCTTATGAATATACTGTCATGTCTTTCGGCCTTGTCAATGCTCCTCCAACTTTCTCTCGCATGATGAACTTTATCTTCAACCCCTACACCAATGATTTCGTCTTGGTGTATCTCGATGATATTTTGGTCTTCTCCAAGAACAAGCGGATCATGCCAAACATTTGCGATTGGTGCTCGACAAGCTCGAGAGAGCATCAATTCTATCTGAAGTTTTCCAAATGTGAGTTACGGCTTGATGAAGTTCTTTATCTTGGTCATATCATCTCAGCCAAGGGCATCGCTGTTAATCCCGAGAAGGTGTCTTCAATTGTGAATTGGGAACCTCCTCGGAATGTCAAGCAGCTCCATGATTTTCTCGGTCTTGCAAGCTATTGTCGAAGATTCGTTGAGAACTTCTCCAAGATTGCAAAGCCTCTTTCCAACCTCCTCCGAAGCATGTCAAGTATGTCCGGGCCTTTGAGTGTGATGTCGCTTTCAACACCCTCAAAGAGAAGCTAGTTACAGCTCTGTCTTGACTCCTCTGATGAATCCAAGCCATTGAAGTTTTCGTGATGCTTCCTTGCAAGGTCTCGGTCTTTGTGTTAATGCAAGAGAAGAAGGTTGTGGCCTATACCTCTCGTCGAGTTGAAGCCAAGCGAAAAGAACTACCCCACTCACGATCTTGAGTTGGCGGCGATTGTCCATGCATTGATAACATGGAGACATCTCTTGTTGGGAAGGAAAGTGGACATTTTCACCGATCACAAGAGTCTCAAGTATATCTTCACTCAACCAAACCTCAACCTCGAGCAAACTCGATGGGTCGAAATGATTCAAGAGTACAATCCAAGTATTGAATATACTCTGGCAAGGCGAATGTGATTGCAGATGCCTTGAGCGAAAAGGCTTATTACAACAACTTAATTCTCAAGCCCTTCCAACGGATCTTTGTGAAGCTTTCGCAAGCTGAATCTTCAAGTTGTTCCTCAAGGATTTCTTGCCAACCTCATAGTCTCTCCTACTTTGGAAGATCAAATTCGTGAGGCTCAACTTCGGATACCATGGTGAAGAAGGTGAAGCGTGGTATTGACAAGGGCATTTCAAATACAAGTGCTATCGCTTGGATGACAAAGGCACTTTTTCTTTGAGGATCGTATTGTGGTTCCTAAAGGCGATCGAGAAAAGTCATCATGAATGAGGCACACAATTCCCTCCTATCCATTCATCCCGGAAGTACGAAGATGTACCATGACCTCAAGCGATCGTATTGGTGGACTCGAATGAAGCGAGAAATTGCTCAATTCGTGAATGAATGTGATGTCTGCGGAAGGGTGAAAGCAGAACACCAAAGACCAGCTGGTCTCCTCCAACCTCTTGCTATTCCGAATGGAAGTTTGATCATATCGAGATGGACTTCGTTCTCGGTTTCCTAAGTCCAAGCGTGGAAATGATGCTATCTTCGTTGTCATTGACAAGCTTACTAAAGTGGCTCATTTTCTTCTGTCAAAGAATCTATCACAGCAGCTCAGTTGGCGAGCTATACACCTCGAAATTGTCTCCTTGCATGGTATTCCACAATTGATCTCTTGAGACCGTGGAAGCATCTTCACTTCTAAGTTCGGGATTCTTTTGAGAAGGCCATGGGCACCAACATTCGTTTCAAAGACAGCTTTTCATCCTCAAACAAGTGGCCAAGTCGGCGAGTCAATCAAATCCTTGAAGATATGCTCGGGGCTTGTGTCATTTCTTTTGGCATGAAGTGGGAAGAGTGTCTCCCATATGCGAGTTCTCCTACAACAACAGCTTCCAAGCAAGTTCGGCAAGGCCCCATTCGAAATTTTATATGGCGAAAGTGCCGACTCCTCTCAATTGGTCCGAGACAGGTGAGCGCCAACTTCTTGGCAACGACTTGATCACGAAGCAAGAAATGTGCAAAGTCATTCGTGAGAATCTCAAAGCCGCGCAATCGCGCGGAAGGGCTATTATGATGACAAGCACCGTGATGTGGCTTTTGAAATCGGAGACCATGTCTACCTCCGCGTCTCTCAATGAAAGGCACTCGCCGCCCGGTATCAAAGGAAGCTTGCCCCTAGATCGTGGGTCCTTTCAAGATCATTGGCAAAAGAGGCGATCTCGCCTATCAACGAGCTTCCATCCAACTTTGCAAGCGTGCACGATGTGTTTCACGTGTCACAGCTCATAAGTGCTTCAAGATTCTGAGCGCACTATCAACTTTGAAGAAATTGACCTCCAAGAAGATCTCTCTTATCATGAGCACCCGTTGCTATTCTTGAAGAAACCGAGCGCAAGACTCGCAACAAGTCAATCAAATTCCTAAAAGTGAAGTGGTCACACCATTCCGACCGAGAAGCCACACAGGGCGCGAGGATCACCTCCGTTCGAATATCCGGAGTTCTTTCAGGTCCTAGATCTCGGGGCGAGATCCTCTTGTAGTGGTGGAGTGTTGTAACACCCGGATGTATCTTTCCATATTTGTAACTCCAACTCTTGCCATTTTCGGATATGTGCTATGATATTCTCTCCGTGGTTGGGTTTTGTTTTCGTTTTGCATTTTGTTCATGTCATGCATCTCATATCATGTCATCATGTGCATCTCATTTGCATACGTGTTAGCCTCATGATTCCAGCATATTCCCGTTGTCCGTTTTGCAATCCGACACTCCTATGTTCCCCGGCGCCCCTCTTGTCATTTTTCCGTGTGGGTGTTGAACATTCTCGGAATGGACGAGCCTTGCCAAGTGGCCTGGTATAGCACCGTAGACCACCTGTCAAGTTTCGGGTCATTTGGAGTTCGTTTGGTACTCAACGGTTAACCGCACCTCATAAAGGCCTCTTTTGAGTTGCAGCCCAACAACCCTCCAAAACAGCCCAATAACCCATCTAACTCCCTCCATGCCCTCGGTCGTTCGATCACGATCGTGTGGTAAAACTACACCCCATTTGGACTCTCCTAGCTCCTCTATGCCTATTTAAAGACCCTCCCACGAGTTCACGGGCAAACCCTAATTTTTCCCATCGCAGCGCGCGGACGCGTCCGTCCCGGCCGGACACGTCCGCCGCTGCCCTCCTCCATGAATCGGGGCGCCCGCGTGCGCGCCGCCGCCAGCCCGCGAGCCGCTTGGCCCCATGCCAGTTCGCCGCCCGCCGCCGCCGCCATGCCGCCTGCCGCCTTCGCGCGCCGCCCGCCGCCGCTTTGCGCACGCGCCTTGCCGCCGCCGCCGCTGCCTTTCGCCCGCCGCAAGCCCGCGCACCGCCTGGCGCGCTGCCACTTGCCTTCTTGCCATGCCGCCAAGCCATTGCCACATGCGCGCCATGGCCGCCGCCTCTCCCCGCCCCGGACTCGCCCGGCCCGTCGCCCGCCGGCCCGGCCTCGTCCTCCTCCGGCCGAATCGAACCCTCCGGCGACCCAGATCTGGATCCAGTCAAGCCTAGGTTGACTTCTTCCCCCCCCAAAAAACCACTAAGTCTTTTTCTGTCATTAATTTCGTGCATTTTTCATAGCATCACATCTCCGCAACCGTGGCTCCGTTTTGGGCGTATAATATGTCAAATTGTTCATCTCGAAGAGTACATCATTTCATTCCATTGCATCATTTGCATTTGAGCTCATCTTGATGCCCGAAATGCTGTTGGAAGATAGCTTCAGATCGTTAGTTTCAGAATCTTATCAGTTCGAGCTATTTTGTCATTTTGCCATGAATTATGTGTGCACCCTATGAATTTGAGTCCTACATGTGAGTTGAACATTGCCATGCCATCTTTCCAGGGTATTTTCCATGTATTTTTGTGAGCTATGTGTTGACTAGAACAAGCATGCAAAGTAGGGATGATGATGTTGCTGATTTCAGGAACTTAGTGTTTTCACTAAGTCTTGTCCTGCTGTTAATTTTATGCCATATGTTTAGGTTGTTTCAGAGATCTATGCCCTTTTGAGCATGATCAGTAAGGGTGTTTTGAACATATGGATTTGCTCTATCCATCCATGCCTTTGTTGGTATTTATGGAGTGGTCTAGCATGTCATTTTCGTGCTCTACTTTTGCTTGAAAATGTTTCCTGGCAGACTGTTTGCATGAGATTCAATTTTCACGAGGTCGGTGTAGTTGATCCGTGTATGCTATGATGTTGTTCTTGCCATGTATAGCTCCTATGCCATGTCTTCTTGATGGGTGTATGCTTAGTTTATCATGAGATGCTCTGTAGTGAGTGCATCGAGCTCACGAACATGCCATGTTGAATCTGTTTTTGCCATGTCCTGATATTTTCACTAAGTCTGAAATCTGTAATAAAACTTGCAATGTTTACATGGGTGCCATCATTTCTTAGAGTCCTTTTTGGCTTATGGTCAGTAAGGGACTATTGAAATATGCTTTGAGTAGAATCATGTCATGCCTTGCTTTGCTATTATAAGTTCCTGTAGCATGTTGTTTGCTTGCTCTAAACATGCCTTCCTGATGTTAATTCCTGCCATGTTAGTATTTTCACTAAGTCTGTGAACCTGATATTTTGAGCACTTTCACCATGCTTGTTTGAACATGTTATGATGTGATTTAGCCGTAGCTCAGTGTTCCTCTATTGTTAAGCATCTCCTGTAGTTTGTTGCCATATGCTTTCTTTTTATGTTGGGGTGCTGTAGCATAGTTTTGTGTTGCGTGCTAAGTAGCATCGGGCTGTTAAACGCAGATTTGCGTCATTCTTGTTTTGCTTGTCATTTGCAAACCGTGCATCCGATTCGGTGATCTTTATATCGATTTCAACGAAATCATCTCATCTTTCAGCGGCATACTTGGTTTGCCAAGTTGATGCCAGTTCATCATTTTTCCTTCCGGAGCATACATATGCATTGCATATCACATCTCGCATAGCATGTCATGCTTGTGCATTGTTCCTTGTTTGATTGTGGTTCCGTTTGCTTGTGTTCTTGCTTTGGGTAGAGCCGGGAGACGAGTACGTGAACGAGGAGCCTATTGAGAACGCCTACGAGGATCCAGCCTTCGACAACTCGAGAACCTTCTGAGCAAGATGACCATACCTTGAAATCACTTCTATCTTTGCTTGCTAGATGCTCGCTCTTTTGCTATGCCTATGCTGCGATACCTACCACTTGCTATATCATGCCACCCATATTGCCATGTCAACCTCTAACCATCCATGTCCTAGCAAACCGTTGATTGGCTATGTTACCGTTTTGCTCAGCCCCTCTTATAGCGTTGCTAGTTGCAGGTGAAGATGAAGTTTGTTCCTTGTTGGAACACGGATATTTTGGGATATCACAATATCTATTGTTTTAATTAATGCATCTATATACTTGGTAAAGGGTGGAAGGCTCGGCCTTATGCCCGGTGTTTTGTTCCACTCCTGCCACCCTAGTTTCCGTCATCTGGTGTTATGTTCCTTGATTTTGCGTTCCTTACGGTCGGGTGATTTATGGGACCCCTTGACGGTTCGCTTTGAATAAAACTCCTCCAGCAAGGCCCAACCTTGGTTTTACCATTTGCCACCTATACCCTTTTTCCCTTGGGTTTTCGCGAGCCCGAGGGTCATCTTTATTTTAGCCCCCGGGCGGTGCTCCTTCGAGTGTTGGTCCAACTCGAAGCGATGTCCGGCGCCTTAGGCAACGAGGTCTATGCCAACCCGACGTCTGGCTCATCCGGTGTGCCACGAGAACGAGATATGTGCAGCTCCTATCGGGATTTGTCGGCACAGCGGGAGGTCTTGCTGGTTTAGTTTTACCATTGTCGAAATGTCTTGATGTACCGGGATACCGAGTCTGATCGGTGTGTCTTGGGTGAAGGTTTATTCCTTCGTTGACCGTGAGAGCTTGTTGTGGGCTAAGTTGGGACACCCCTGCAGGGTATAATCTTTCGAAAGCCGTGCCCGCGGTTATGAGGCAGATGGGAATTTGTTAATGTCCAGTTGTAGAAAACCCGAAGTTGACCTTAATTAAAATACATCAACCGTGTATGTAACCGTTATGGTCTCTTCTCGGCGGAGTCCGGGAAGTGAACACGGTGTTGGAGTTATGCTTGAGGTAAGTAGTCAGGATCACTTCTTGATCACTAATAGCTTCACGACCGCGCCTTGCTTCTCTTCTCGCTCTCTTTTGCGATGTAGCCACCATATATGCTAGTAAACTGCAGCAGCTCCTCCTTTTGACACCAGCCTTCCCTTAAGCTTAAATAGTCTTGATCTCGTGGGTGTGTGATTGCTGAGTCCCTCGTGGCTCACAGATTCTACCAAAACAGATGCAGTACGGTGATGCCAGGCGTTGATGGCGAATGGCGAGCTGAAGTGGGAATATGATGAGGCACTTGGTCGTTACTATGTTTCCTTTCAGACGATTAGTAGTGGAGCCAGTTAGAGCGATCGATTTAGTCGCATGTGGGGTTCTTCTTTTATTTTGGTTCCGTAGTCGGACCTTGATTGTATCTGGATGATGTAATGCTTTATTCATGTAATTGTGTGAAGTGGCGACTGTAAGCCAACTATGTACCTTTTCCCTTATGTATTACATGGATTGTGCGAAGATTACCTCACTTGCGACATTGCTTTCAATGCGGTTATGCCTCTAAGTCGTGCTTCGACACGTGGGAGCTATAGCCGCATCGAGGGCGTTACAAGGAGTAGTTTCAGGATGGGTGACCGACCGGGAAGTTGCTCCCGGGTGCGCACGAGTGAGGACAAAGTGCGCAGAAAAGACTAGTATTGATCTGTGGGGCCAGTCTAGATCCCGCCAGGAGTAACGACCACCGGCGGGTGTGTCCGGGGCGTTACAGGTGGCTATTGCCATATTTGTCCACGGTCTTGAGTACTTTGCTCCACCTTATTCTGAGTATGTCTTCCGCTGTTTTGAGCTTCCGTTTTTCCTTTTTTAGACTTCTTGCAGTGGCGACAAGTCTTTTGTGAAGGTTCTTATGCTCCGGTGGTGTGTCCGGCGGGAGGTCGTCTGGATTGTTGTTTTCGCGGGCATGGATTGATTATTCGATTCGTCCTGCTTTCGGATGGTTGCTTGGTTGCATGTTAAATGCCTTTGGTTTGCCTGCTCTATTGCTTTGGGTCATTGGATGTTGTTTTTGTCGGCGGGACTTAGGGCGGCGTCTCTCGCCGCCATTTTGGTTGTTTGTCGGCGGAATTATCCTTTGCCGCGTCCCGTTGTTCCTCGTTATCGCTTCCTTTTGGGGTGTCCACCATATATACATCATGGGTTGGGGTGGCCTTCCAGTGCTCGGTAGGCGCTGGTTCTTGGTAGTCTCCGGCATCGTCGTCCATACCGTCGATGTCTTTGGAGTCGTAGTCTAGCATGTCAGTTAGATCGTCGACAGTGGCTACAAAGGGGGTGGTGGGTGGGCCTCGAATTTCTTCGCCGTCCGCATCCCAACCATCCTGACCGTAGTCCGGCCAGGGTTCTCCTGATAACGAGAGATGACTTAGCAAATTTAGAATGTCGCCAAAGGGTGAGTGCTGAAAGATGTCCGCGGCGGTGAACTCCATGATCGGCGCTCAATCGGATTCGATTGGCGGGCGCAGGAGGTTGAAGTCCGCAAGGAGTCGGCGCCGAGTCACGAGCTTTATAAGGGACAAGGTCAGTATTCGGCTCCATCGCCGTGGAAGTTGCAGCTCCTGAGGCAGTGTCCAGCCACCTATCCTCGATCTGCACGGTCGGCTCCAAACTATGGGTCAGAGCGGACTTGTGTGCGGCCTCGAGTCTTGTCCGTGGCAGAGCTAGATCATGCCCATCGTGACAGTCCGGCACGCTCGACTGCGTGGCTCGACTCCATCGAAGATCAAGCCCCCGCGGATGTCAGCCGTGAAGTTTAGGCTTCCAAACCTGACTTGATGGCCAGGGGCGTAGCTTTCGATCTGCTCCAGGTGGCCAAGTGAATTGGCCCGCAGTGCGAAGCCGCCGAACACGAAGATCTGTCCGGGGAGAAAAGTCTCACCACAGGCGGCGTTGTTGTTGATTGAAGAAGCCATCAAGCCTATCGGTGGCGACAGGAGGAACTCTCAATGAAAGCACCAATGTCGGTGTCAAAACCGGCGGATCTCGGGTAGGGGTCCCGAACGTGCGTCTAGGCGGATGGTAACAGGAGACAAGGGACACGATGTTTTTACCTGTGTTGGGCCCTCTCGATGGAGGTAAAACCCTACTCCTGCTTGATTGATATTGATGATATGGGTAGTACAAGAGTGGATCTACCACAAGATCAAGGAGGCTAAACCCTAGAAGCTAGCCTATGGTATGATTGTTGTAATTGTTGTGTCCTATGGACTAAAACCCTCCGGTTTATATAGACACCGGAGAGGGCTAGGGTTACATAGAGTCGGTTACAATGGTAGGAGATTTACATATCCGTATCGCCAAGCTTGCCTTCCACGCCAAGGAAAGTCCAATCCGGACACGGGACGAAGTCTTCAATCTTGTATCTTCATAGTCTTGGAGTCCAGCTGACGATGATAGTCCGGCTGTCCAGACACCCCCTAGTCCAGGACTCCCTCACCCGGCCTGTGGCCCGACCTCGGGAGCGCGCCTACTCTTGGCGCTGGAGCCTCAGGGAGGATGCTGGACAAAGGAATTCAAGGAATACCTGACACGAGGGACGCTGTCGGACAAGGAGGAGGACGCGGAGCGCGTGGCCCGGCAAGCCACGTCATACTGCATCCAAGACGGTGAGTTATACAGGAAGCAACCGAATGACATTTCCCTGTGTTGCATCTCCATGGAACAGGGGAAGGAATTGTTGGCCGATATACACGGCGGAGATTGTGGACACCACTCGTCGTCATGGATCCTCGTCGGCACGGCATTTCGCAACGGGTTCTACTGGCCCACGGCACTCAATGACGCAACCAAGCTGGTGAAGTCCTGCGAAGCCTGCCAATTCCACGCCAAGCAGATCCATCAGCCAGCTCAGGGCCTGCAGACCATCCTGCTCTCATGGTCGTTCGTAGTCTGGGGGCTGGACATCTTGGGCCCGTTCCCTCGAGCGCCTGGGGGCTACCACTACCTCTTCGTCACCATCGACAAGTTCACCAAGTGGGCAGAGGTTGAAGCCGTAGACACCATCTCGGCCGGTTCCGCGGTCAAGTTCATCAAAGGCCTCATGAGCCGGTTCGGGGTCCCTAACCGCATCATCACCGACAACGGTTCACAGTTCACCAGCAATATCTTCAAAACGTATTGTGCTAACCTTGGAATGCAGATCTGCTACGCTTCGGTGGCGCACCCCCGGAGCAACGGCCAGGCCGAACGCGCCAACCCAGAGGTTTTGAGGGTCTTAAGACCAGGACCTTCAAGAAGAAGCTGGAGGCCTGTGGCAGGGCTGGCATGACGAGTTCCAGTTCATGTTGTGGTCCATCTGCACTACCGCCACCAAGCCAATGGGCGAGACCCCGTTCTTCCTCGTCTATGGAGCAGAAGCGGTTCTCCCTCACGAGGTCATGTGTCGCTCCGCGTGGGTCCTGGTGTTTGATGAGGCGCAGCAGGACGCCATACGGGGGATGGACCTCGTGCTAGGGGAGGAATGCCGCCGTGAAGCCACGCTACGGGCGGCAAGATACCAGCAGGCGCTGCGGCGGTATCACTGTCGCAACATCCGCCCCAGAACGCTCGAGGTAGGAGACCTTGTCCTGAGGCGGGTGCTTGATACGTCTCCAACGTATCTATAATTTATGAAGCATTCATGCTACTTTATTATCTGTTTTGAACGATTACGGGCTTTATTATACACTTTTATATTACTTTTGGGACTAACCTATTAACCGGAGGCCCAGCCCATATTGCTATTTTATTGCCTGTTTCAGTATTTCGAAGAAAAGGAATATCAAATGGAGTCCAAATGGAATGAAACCTTCGGGAGCGTGATTTTTGGAAAGGATATGATCCGGGAGACTTGGAGTTCAAGCCAGGGAAGGTTCAAGGAAGCCAGGAGATAGGAGGGCGCACCCACCCCCCTGGGCGCGCCCCCTGTCTCCTGGGCCCCTCAAGGCTCCCCTGACCGACTTCTTTTGCCTATATAAGTCCACATACCCTAAAAACATCGAAGACAAAGATAGATCGGGAGTTCCGCCGCCGCAAGCCTCTGTAGCCACAAAAAACCAATTGGGACCCTGTTCCGGCATCCTGCCGGAGCGGGGATCCCTCACCAGTGGCCATCTTCATCATCCCGGCGCTATCCATGACGAGGAGGGAGTAGTTCACCCTCGGGGTTGAGGGTATGTACTAGTAGCTATGTGTTTGATCTCTCTCTCTCGTGTTCTCTCTATGCCACGATCTTGATGTATCGCGAGCTTTGCTATTATAGTTGGATCTTATGATGTTTATCCCCCTCTACTCTCTTGTGATGAATTGAGTTTTCCCTTTGAAGTTATCTTGTAGGATTGAGTCTTGAAGGATTTGAGAACACTTGATGTATGTCTTGCCGTGCTTATCTGTGGTGACAAATGGGATATCACGTGCCACTTGATGTATGTTTTGGTGATCAACTTGCGGGTTCCTCCCATGAACCTATGCATAAGGGTTGGCACACGTTTTCATCTTGACTCTCCGGTAGAAACTTTGGGGGCACTATTTGAAGTACTTTGTGTTCATTGAATAGATGAATCTGAGATTGTGTGATGCATATCGTATAATCATGCCCACGGATACTTGAGGTGACAATGGAGTATCTAGGTGACATTAGGGTTTTGGTTGATTTGTGTCTTAAGGTGTTATTCTAGTATGAACTCTATGATAGATTGAATGGAAAGAATAGCTTTATGTTATTTTACTACGAACTCTTGAATAGATCGATCCAAAAGAATAACTTTGAGGTGGTTTCGTACCCTACCATAATCTCTTCGTTTGTTCTCCGCTATTAGTGGATTTGGAGTGACTCTTTGTTGCATGTTGAGGGATTGTTATATGATCTATCTATGTTATTATTGTTGAGAGAACTTGCACTAGTGAAAGTATGAACCTTAGGCCTTGTTTCCTACCGTTGCAATACCATTTACGCTCACTTTTATCATTAGTTACCTTGTTGTTTTTATATTTTCAGATTACAAATACTCATATCTACCATCCATATTGCACTTGTATCACCATCTCTTCGCCGAACTAGTGCACCTATACAATCTACTATTGTATTGGGTGTGTTGGGGACACAAGAGACTCTTTGTTATTTGGTTGCAGGGTTGTTTGAGAGAGACCATCTTCATCCTACGCCTCCCACGGATTGATAAACCTTAGGTCATCCACTTGAGGGAAATTTTCTACTGTCCTACAAACCTCTGCACTTGGAGGCCCAACAACATCTACAAGGAGAAGGTTGCGTAGTAGACATCAGTGCTCTCCAGGGAAGGGCTGCATAAGCTCTCCCATGTGGGAGGGCCCGTTCAAGGTCGTCCATGTCTCTAGGCCTGGTGCCACACGCCTGGAGAACCAGGAAGGGGTACCCATCCCGAACGCCTGGAACCTCCAGCACCTCCGGAAGTTTTACCCCTGAAGAAAGGCCTGGTGCCTGTGAAGAAGGCCCAGTGCCTGTGAAGCTCGCCACCCGAAGAAAGGCCCGGTGCCTGTGAAGAAGGCCCAGTGCCTGTAAAGCTCGCCGCCCGAAGAAAGGCCCGGTGCCTATGAAGAAGGCCCAGTGCCTGTGAAGCTCGCCGCCCATGACACTCTCACGTAATAATGAGTGGGGTTGTACATGCCCCAGAGTCTCCGAAATGCCTCTCTTGGGCCTCAGGGGGCCCCTCCCATGCCCAGTGGCAGCACTTAGCTCCGCGCTGGTGAGAAGACGTCGAAGACTAGACTAGGCGCCGGACGCGGCTTTTCATCTGCTTTCTGCAGTTGGCTCGCTCTTCCTTGTTTGAACCTTTATTAAAGTTGCTTCTAGTGTTCTTTGCCGGTTCTGTTCCATCGTCTTCTGCCTCCGTTTTCTGTCTTTGCCGCTTTGTCTGACTTGCTCTCTCTCGTAAGCCTCTTGAGGGGGCTGTGCGGTGCGCTCGCGAGCCCCCTCTCTTCTGATTTTCACGAGGCTCTCTCGTTCGAGTTCGCAGCGGGAGCACCCCTCCCAGTCCGTGCCCCTCGGGCATCATGACACGAAGCGCCGGGCCATGGCCGGTAGCCCTCGCGACCAAGGTTCAGAAAATGATTCTCCCAACGAATTTTTTGCAGCTCTTAAGGCGCCCGGCGAGGCCTGAAGCAGGCACCTCGCGAGGCGGAAACAACTTCAAATGTTCCAAGCTAAGTTGTTCCTGCGCAGACACATAACAACGACACCATGACACAGCATAGGAACAATAAATGCAGCATGTTAACTAGGGAATCATAGTTTGTTGCACGCCCCCGCGGGGCCCCATACTTGTCTCTCTCTCAATGCAGGAAGGAAGGAAAATAAAACAAAAGCAGCACGCGCCTTGCAGCAGTTCGCGAGGAGGGATCTCCGGCGACCTCCTGAGCTCAGCCAGACCCCACCTCGCACTTCACCGAAGCACAGCGACGGGACGCACCCTGCCGCCCTCGAGGCGGACACGGCGGCGCGGCGGTTGATCGTAGCCGTCGCTGGAGGAGCTATCACCGGTAGAGGAGGCGTCGTAGCTTGACGAGCCGCGCTCGCCGCCGGGAGCGGGGTCGCCTTCACCCTCGTCACGACTATCGCCAAGACCGAGCATCTCATCATCGTCGCTGTCTTCAGGGCAGCACCCGATGCGGCGGCCATCCCCTCCGAACACCCTCACGTAGAGGGTCGCGTCGCCATCATACCTAAAGTGGAGGGTGCATGACATGCCCAGGCCGCGCGCAGGGGCAAACGTATGCCAGCCTCGGGCCAAGGCTGCATTGCCGGTGACGGAGACCTCCACCGCAACCCAGGAGGCCTTGCTGCAACAGTCGTCCGCCTGCAACCAGAACCCACCTGGGCCAGCGGCCGGCAGCTTGCCAACGAAGAAGCACGGAAGCTGAAGCCAGCTGCCGGCTGGGTTTTCCGACCACACGACGAACTCTGGTTGCTCCTCCGCGAAGTGGAAGCATGGCCGGGGAGGCCGCGCAGCCACATCATGCCTTCCTCCACCAAACGGGTTGCCTCGACATGGGCGGCCACCACTGTCGGTGTCAAAACCGGCGGATCTCGGGTAGGGGGTCCCGAACTGTGCGTCTAAGGCTAATGGTAACAGGAGGTAGGGGACGATGTTTTACCCAGGTTCGGGCCCTCTCGATGGAGGTAATACCCTACTTCCTGCTTGATTGATCTTGATGATATGAGTATTACAAGAATTGATCTACCACGAGATCATAGAGGCTAAACCCTAGAAGCTAGCCTATGATTATGATTGGTGTTGTCCTGCAGACTAAACCCTCCGGTTTATATAGACACAGGAGGGGGCTAGGGTTACACAGGGTCGGTTACAGAGAAGGAAATCTACATATCCGAACATCCAAGCTTGCCTTCCACGCAAAGGAGAGTCCCATCCGGACACGGGACGAAGTCTTCAATCTTGTATCTCCATAGTCCAACAGTCCGGCCAAAGTATATAGTCCGGCTGTCCGAGGACCCCTTAATCCAGGACTCCTCGGTAGCCCTCTAACCAGGCTTCAATGACGATGAGTCCGGTGCGCAAATTGTCTTCGGCATTGCAAGGCGGGTTCCTTCTCCGAATACTCCATAGAAGAATTAGAACACAAGAATCGTGTCCGGTTCTGCAAAACAAATTCCACATGCCACCGCAGCGCATAATTTTCCACAAATCTAATCTTCTGACAGCTTTTTACGACATCACGCCACGGTCCGGTCATTCATCAAAACCGTTTTTCACAACCAGCCATCGCACACATCACGAAGCGGTTTTATCGGCACGTCTTGTCGAAGCAGAGATCGTGTCCCCTTATCACGGGATCCTCATCAATTGTAACGCCCTCGATGCGGCTATATCTCCCACGTGTCGAAGCACGACTTAGAGGCATAACCGCATTGAAAGCAATGTCGCAAGTGAGGTAATCTTCACACAACCCAAGTAATACATAAGGGAAAGAGATACATAGTTGGCTTACAATCGCCACTTCACACAATTACATGAATAAAGCATTACATCATCCAGATACAGTCAAGGTCCGACTACGGAACCAAAATAAAAGAAGAACCCCAAATCGACAAAGGTCCCCGATCGACCCCAACCGGGCTCCACTTGATCAACTAGAGCGAAACAACACAAAGGGCAAGATCCTCATCGAGCTCCTCCTTGAGCTTGGATCGTCACCGCACGGTTTCATCGGCACACGCAAACTGGTTTTGGAAGTATCCGTGAGTCACGAGGACTCAACAATCTACGCACCAGCGAGATCAAGACTATTTAAGCTTATGGGTAAGGTAAAGGCATGAGGTGGAGCTGCAGCAGCGACTAGCATATATGGTGGCTAACATACGCAAATGAGAGCGAGAAGAGAAGGCAAAGCACGGTCGATAAAAGTATGATCAAGAAGTGATCCTATAGCAACCTCGTCAAGCATAACTCCAACATCGTGTTCACTTCCGGACTCCGCGGAAAGAGACCATCACGGTTACACACACGGTTGATGTATTTTAATTAAGGTCAACTTCGGGTTTTCTACAACCGGACATGAACAAATTCCCATCTGCCACATGACCGCGGGCACGGCTCTCGAAAGTTTATACCCTACAGGGGTGTCCCAACTTAGCCCATGACAAGCTCTCGCGATCAACGAAGGAATAGACCTTCTCCCAGGAAGACCCGATCAGTCTCGGAATCCCGGTACATCAAGACATTTTGACAATGGTAAAACAAGACCAGCAAAACCGCACGATGCACCGACAAATCCCGATAGGAGCTGCACATATCTCGTTCTCAGGGCACACCGGATAGGTCAGCCTACGAGTAAAACCAGACCTCGAGTTGCCCCGAGGGGGCCCTGCAGTCTGCCCGTTTCGGACCAACACTCTAAGGAGCACTGGCCCGGGGGGGCTAAAATAAAGATGACCCTCAGGCTCCGGAAACCCAAGGGAAAAAGGGCTAGGTGAGGCAAATGGTAAAACCAAGGTTGGGCCTTGCTGGACAAGTTTTATTCAAAGCAAACTGTCAAGGGGGTCCCATAAATCACCCGACCGCGTAAGGAACGCAAAATTCGGGAACATAACACCGGTATGACGGAAACTAGGGCGGCAAGAGTGGAACAAAACACCAGGCATAAGGCCGAGCCTTCCACCCTTTACCAAATATATAGATGCATTAATAATATAAGAGATATTGTGATATCCCAACATAACCCTGTCCACCATGGAGCAATCTTCAACTTCACCTGCAGCTAGCAACGCTATAAGAGGGGCTGAGCAAAGCGGTAACATAGCCAAACAACGGTTTGCTAGGACATGGTGGGTTAGAGGTTTGACATGGCAATTTGGGAGGCTGACAAGCAAATGGTAGGCATCATAGCATTGGCATAGCAAAAGAGCGAGCAAACTAGCATAGCAAAGATAGTAGTGATTTCGAGGGTATGATCATCTTGCACGAAATCCATAAGGAAGAAGAACGAGTCCAAGAAGAAGACAAGCGGTCGTAGTCGAGCGAATCCTCACAACTCCGAACGAAACCGAAGCTAACGAGAGAAGCAACCGGAAAGAAACAAACAACATAGTAAACAACCATCACATAAACATAGCATGATGCGCAAACAAGTATGATGCATGTCCGGTTTAAATATGCATGGCATGGCCAAGTGCACAAACAATACCACAAATTAAGTGGAGCTCAATATGCAACGAGTTGCATATTGACGAAACACCACATTCAAGTTATTTAGTTCTCTCTCGTTAATGTACCCATCAATATTAAATGTTGTTAAACATGGCAAGAGATGAAGCATAACAAAACTACCTAGCTAGGCAAGTTTAAATGAGGCCGGAAACAACAAACAATAATTCCGGAAAACCCCATATGCATTTAGCAATTTAATGCAACAACAAGTTTAAACATTTTAAATGTTGTTATCATGATGCGAATGACATATACAAGTGTTAGGCAAATTTATGAAAATGTTGACATGAGCATGTTATGAAGCATTTGTCGCCATGGCGGAAGGAAAAAGGTGCCACGGCGGCGAAACAAAAATGGTGCCACGGCAACATATCGTTTCCGGTAGCTCACGGAGATACCGGTGCAAAAGAAGTGGGCGTGAACAAGTCATGCAAGATGGTGGGGTGATCCCGGATTCCGGGTTCCCACGGGACGGTGGCATGGCAAACGAGGAAGGAACGTGCAAGGACCTCTCTCGGACACGGTGCAAACACAAGCATCTCATACAACACACATGCATTCTCGAAAGGTCGTCTCGGCGGTCGTTTCGGGTTATACCTTCGAAGCATGCATTTCGGAGCGGATCGAGATCGTCGAGGGAAGTAGACGTTCTCGTGATGTAGTGGAAGTAGTTGTACACGGCGTCGGTAGAGGAAGTAGTCGTTCTCGTGACGGTAGTGGAAGTAGTCGTCCTATCGTTCATCGGCGATGGTAGGGGTACTCGTGATCTTGGCGGCGGTAGTTGTACATGTTCGTCGTGGTACTTGCGGTCTCGGCGACGGTAGTCGTTCACGTTTCGTAGTCGAAGTAGTTGAACTTGACGAAACCCTCAGCAACAGTAGTGGATGCATGTCGTAGTGGAACTTGGCGCATCCAACGTCTTCGGGCGTAGGGGTACTTGCAAAAACCGAGATGGTCTTGACGATCCAGCGAGACGACGTGGTTCGGGGTGGTCTCGGTCTTGGCGTTCGTGCGGTAGCCGCGAGCTCATGGCCTACAAAGCAGCAGAAAGGCGAACGGGGCGGAGACGCTGGCGCTGATGGTGGTGGAGCGAGGGCTTCACGCGAAACAGAACACAGCGATGCAATGAAGATGGGCGCATGGAGCAGAGCGGCGGCGATGCGGGTCTCGCGCAGGAGATGGGGTCGCAGCACCATGAGGAGGCGGCAGCAAGGAGACGATGGTGGTGGTCAGCGGCAGCATGGGGGCTCGGCTGCGGGACAAGGAAGGGAGACGCGAGGATGTAGCGGGTCGACAGCGGGTCGACGGGGCGGCGCGGTGCAGAGGCGAAGCAGGGTCGAGGCAGGAGCAGCACATGGGCGACAGGGCCGCCAGAGGAGGCTCGCGTGAAGGGCGACGCTCGGCAGCGGGGCCGGCAGCAGGGCAACGGCGGGAGCCCGAGGCCGGCGGAGGTGCGGAGGCGGCATGGCCATGGACGATGGCGAGGAGGGAGACGGCTGCAGGGGACGGAGGGCCGCCGGAGTGGCCGTCCCGGTGGTGTTGCGGAGGTCGGGCGCGGGGGGGCAGCGAGGCGTGGTCGCGAGGCTCGGCTGGAGGCAGGAGTCGCCTGCGAGTGGATCGGGAGGCGGGCTCTGCTCCTCTCTGGCGCGAAAGGGGGAACGAGAGAGAGGGGGGTCGAGCAGAGCGAGGGGATCGAGCGCTGGCGGCGCTGGAGGGAGGACGAGGGGGATCGAGAGAGATGGCTGCGGGACGAGGGGACGAGGGAGAGAAGAGGGGTCGGGCCTAGGGTTAGGTGCGGCTGGGCCTTAGGGGTTAGACATGCCCAAGAGGCCGGCTGGGCTGCAGGTTGCAAGGTTGGCTCTCTCTCTCTCTAAAGAAAAAAACAATACAGAGAAATAAGAGAAAGGAAAAGAGAGAAGAGAAAGGTTAGAGGAAGAATTTGGGCATGAGGATAATTTCCACAGACTCGTAAAAATGAGCTCGATCCAGGAAAAATAGAAAGAGGCATGATTGAAAGATTTAAATTCAAACTCATTTGAATTTAATTCAAATGGGTTTGAACTAGGACTTGATAAAAGGAAGGTCCAAAAATGTTCGGATTTTTGGTGGAGCTCTGGAAAATGATGAAAGAAATTATGGGCAAGGTTGGGGACCAAGAATTGAGATAACAACGGCATGGGATATTTTGCAAGTGTGTTTGCGGTAAATCCAAATAATTGGAATATTTACTATAGCTCTCTAAATATCGAGAGGATATGTTTTAAAGAGAATCACCATGTGAATTCCCTCGATTTAAATGGATTAAAGATCCATGCCATTTATTTAGTTGAGTTGCAAAAGATTTATGAGATGATGGCATGATGACATGATGCAATGCAAAAATAAAAGAGCAAGCATAAATGAAACACACGGAGGTCACAAAATATGGAAGTCTTCTGGATCGTCGGTCTCGGGGCGTTACAACACTCCACCACTACAAGAGGATCTCGTCCCGAGATCTAGGATGGCACCGAAGAGAAAACGGAAGAGAAAAAGAAAGGTAAAACTAAGTTGCTTCTTTGACAAACGAGTGAAACCATGAACCTTGAGAGGTTGAAAACTTGAAGAAAAGCCACAACAGAGACGAAAGGAATTGAAACACTCCGTAAGATAAGTGGAACAAGTGATACGACAAGAACCAAGGTTGCAAAGACATGAACCAAGAGTTTAATGGACAAGATAGAATTCGAAACCACTCCGGTTAAAACAAGATGAGAGGGGAAGAATTCGGGTAGCACTCCGGTTGAACATGGAAGGAATAGAACATGAACTTGAGAAGATGGGACGATACTTGATGAAATGAACAACACACTGCCTCCGAAGCTATTGAAAAATGGCACAAGGGGTAAGTAGGATTTCAGACAACACTCAGGTTGCAAAGAGTGGCAAAACTAGATAACATGAAAGAACTTGAATTAGAACACAACACTCCGGTTAAATGGATAAGCAAGAAAAGAACACGATCCTCACAATCGAGATGATGAGTGAAAAGAGCAACATCACAATGCCTCCTGAAGAAAGAATAGAAGATAGATCATTGGAAAAACAGAATGGAGAAGAAAATGAAAACTTCTACCACAATTGAATTTGGAAGGCATCCTTGCAAGAAGGTTAGAATAGAGTTGTTGGAAGGCCAACAACGAAAAGAATAAGTTTGTAGTGGGCTTATGGAAACATCTCAACATTATGAGGTGACAACCGGCCACTAACGGAAACAATTGCTTGCTTGAGATTAACGAAGAGATGAAAACTTGTTCCATCAAGATGGAAGAGATAACTTGGGTCATTAATAAGCACCAAAATAGCAACATTCCTTATGGAAGGCTTTAGGTGAAATCTATACCAAGATAACTCCAATGAAGAGATTGACGGTTGAAAAGGTCTCTTGAACAAAGAGAAAATGATGGATTTAAATATGTCACTCTTGAAAACTTGTGAATCATGAAACGCGAAGGGAAATTATCAAGAATGACCTAACACCACCTCAGAAGATAAGGTAGAAAGAATTGCACTTTGGAATGCAAGATGAAGAATGCTTGAACTCCTCAAAACAAGACATGTGTTGAACACCATGTTTAATTTTTGAGTAAAGCTTGGCGGGTCATAACTTCAAGAGAAATCTTGAAGAACAACTGAAGAATGAAAAGAATCCTTGACGACCCACCATGTAGAGCCTCCATGAAGAACTCTGGTAAAAGAAAAGATGAAGCATCTCGAACCGAGAAATGTGACATGATGAACAACTCTGGAAAGAAGAACTAGATTACTTGGATGAAACAATAATAAGAATTACGTTATGCCTATCCTTCACCAATTTAAATTGATGACAAGCAACAGATTTGGCATACTACTTATTCTAGTAGAAAGGATTAAGAGAGATATAGCGCAAACTTGAGAAGGTATTAATGGAACCACTGGTGAGATTTGGAAACAACGAATAAATTAATATGAGAACATAGGAAGAGGAATCTTGAACAAACCACCGTAAGAATTGAAAATGAACGTAGCAAAGGCACAAATCACCGGGAAGGATTGAAAAACGAATGAAGATACTTGAGGGGATTTAGATACATGAGAACGAAGAGATCATGAACTGATTAGAGAATACTTGAATGATGCACCGGCAAGATAGGAGAATGATAACTGACAGCTGAGAATGAGTAAACCTGAATTGATGGACTCCGGATGACAAACTGAGAAGACTCTTGAATATCTCCTGATGGGTGAAAAAGATTCTCACAATCAAAAACAATTATGAGAGGATGGCAACAAGCTAGCACCATGAATCTTGAAGAGAATAGAGCTAGATTAAAGAGAAACCCTTCTTCGGTCTTCAAATGATGAGAATTACAACGAGAAACACCACCAAGAATTATTGAGGCACACCGGAAGAATCAAAAGCGAAGAGGTTGAGCCAACTATGAAAAGAATTTGAAAGATCTTGGAGAAAAGCATTTGGTGATGATAACTCATTCTTCGTCAAACTTGGAGAAGAATTTAGGATAGCTCGGGAAAATAGAAGAGTCGGGTAAGATCACAGGAAAAGACACGTGGGTTAAGGCCCACTCAAAAGAACACAGATTGAAAAGATTTAAAAGAGATGTTGCACGGTTGAATTAAATGACTTGAATGAAATACCAATCTCGAAAGAGCTTGAGCGAATGCAGAGTGGAAACACGAATCTTGAGATATCTTGAGCACTTCGAATAACAAATAGCGAGAAGTAGAATGATAATGAGGTGCACGGTATGAGAAGACATTGAAATGAGGAAAAGGTATGATCAACAAAACTTGACTTGAATCCTTTGGAGAAGAGAAAGGAATGAGGAATGACGAACTAGTAGAACATCTTCTTGAGAACCACGGGTAAGAACATTGACGGAAAAGAATGGAGAAACTTCACAAAAATAAAAGGATACTTGGTAAAGAAATCTTAGTCCTTGAGGAAAAAAGGGTGGGTGGGCGGAAAAAAAACAAAGGCAACTTGGAGCGGATGAAACAAACACCGTTGAGAAGAAATGATAATTGGTCTTGCTGATGTTGAAGTGATCGGATCCACTTGAAGAGAAACACGCCGGTTGAAAAGGATTGACATGACAATCTCGATTGTCAAGAAGGATTAGTATTCACATCGGAGTATGAGAACACCATTTAGGAAAGGTATGGAATCAACACTTGACATTGAAGCAACTCGAATACCACAACTCAAAACAAAAACAAAGGACTGGCGAGAATAAGCGGAACAAACATATGATAGAGATTTCGTCAAAGTTTTCGTGGTGGGGCCTACGGGCTCGATCGTGCAGCACCATCATGTACAAGGCGATGCACATGACATCTGAAGCATCCCAGTCGGCATAGCCAAGGACTCTTTAAGACACAACGAGACCATCAGTAAAACCAACCGTGAATAGGCGGACCACTAGGCGTCGAACCCCAATTTCATATCATACATCCGTCGGAAAGATATCCTAAGAGCTACTTGAATTCCCACCTATGAAACTCCCAAACTTTACGGTTATGCAATCTGGTGTTGGGGATACAGGGGAAGCATAACATCTCACCCAAAACTAGCAAATCCTACATCCATTGTATCCATCCTTCAACACATAACCAAGAAACCTTGAAAATCGTCTACCTCAACCTTGAAAAGCATCCGTTATCTGAGTCATGGCAATACTCCGTACTCACCTCGATCTTTGGGTTATCGGGTTATCTCACCAACAACGCATAAAAGAGATTATCGATGTCGGCGTACTAAACTCAGGTATTCCGAACTGCAACGATAAAATTATGGCGACAACACCTTAGAGCTCAACTCCCGGGACACTTCCACTAAACCCCCGACAGAGGCACCAAGACAATGTTGTCATCATAAAACCATCGAACGATTCCAAGATACCCACGTGATCCTAAAAAAATTAGTGAAATTTGAGAAGAGAAGAGTCAAAACTCTCGTCGGATGCCTTACGGAGCGATGAAGAGGCGGGGAGTAAAAAGAATTCCTAACTCTCGATATATATAATCCTAAATGACTCAAAACATTTTTCTAGACACAACTCGGCGCTGAAAGCGATCAAGCGGTGGGGCTCCTAAGGTCGGGATGGCTCGATTACCAACTTGTAGCGCCCTCGATGCGGCTATATCTTCCACGTATCGAAGCATGACTTAGAGGCATAACCGCATTGAAAGCAATGTCGCAAGTGAGGTAATCTTCACACAACCCAAGTAATACATAAGGGAAAGAGATACATAGTTGGCTTACAATCGCCACTTCACACAATTACATGAATAAAGCATTACATCATCCAGATACAGTCAAGGTCCGACTACGGAACCAAAATAAAAGAAGAACCCCAAATGCGACAAAGGTCCCCGATCGGCCCCAACTGGGCTCCACTACTGATCAACTAGAACAAAACAACACAAAGGGCAAGATCCTCATCGAGCTCCTCCTTGAGCTTGGATGCGTCACCTGCACGGTTTCATCGGCACCTGCAAACTGGTTTTGGAAGTATCTGGTGAGTCACGAGGACTCAGCAATCTCGCACCCGCGAGATCAAGACTATTTAAGCTTATGGGTAAGGTAAAGGCATGAGGTGGAGCTGCGACAGCGACTAGCATATATGGTGGCTAACATACGCAAATGAGAGCGAGAAGAGAAGGCAAAGCACGGTCGATAAAAGTATGATCAAGAAGTGATCCTATAGCAACCTCGTCAAGCATAACTCCAACACGTGTTCACTTCCGGACTCACGGAAAGAGACCATCACGGTTACACACACGGTTGATGTATTTTAATCAACTTCGGTTTTCTACAACGGACATTAACAAATTCCCATCTGCCACATGACCGCGGGCACGGCTCTCGAAAGTTTATACCCTGCAGGGGTGTCCCAACATAGCCAATGACAAGCTCTCGCGATCAACGAAGGAATAGACCTTCTCCCAGGAAGACCCGATCAGTCTCGGAATCCCGTTACATCAAGACATTTCGACAATGGTAAAACAAGACCAGCAAAGCCGCACGATGCACCGACAAATCCCGATAGGAGCTGCACATATCTCGTTGTCAGGGCACACCGGATAGGTCAGCCTACGAGTAAAACCAGACCTCGAGTTGCCCCGAGGGGTGCCCCGCAGTCTGCCTATTTCGGACCAACACTCGAAGGAGCACTGGCCCGGGGGGGCTAAAATAAAGATGACCCTCAGGCTCCGGAAACCAGAGGGAAAAAGGGCTAGGTGAGGCAAATGGTAAAACCAAGGTTGGGCCTTGCTGGACAAGTTTTATTCAAAGCAAACTGTCAAGGGGGTCCCATAAATCACCCGACCGCGTAAGGAACGCAAAATCCGGGAACATAACACCGGTATGACGGAAACTAGGGCGGCAAGAGTGGAACAAAACACCAGGCATAAGGCCGAGCCTTCCACCCTTTACCAAATATATAGATGCATTAATAATATAAGAGATATTGTGATATCCCAACATAACCACATCCCACCATGGAGCAATCTTCAACTTCACCTGCAGCTAGCAACGCTATAAGAGGGGCTGAGCAAAGCGGTAACATAGCCAAACAACGGTTTGCTAGGACATGGTGGGTTAGAGGTTTGACATGGCAATTTGGGAGGCTGACAAGCAAATGGTAGGCATCGTAGCATTGGCATAGCAAAAGGAAACCCTAAACCCCATAATTCCGGAAACAACAAACAATAATTCCGGAAAACCCCATATGCATTTAGCAATTTAATGCAACAACAAGTTTAAACATTTTAAATGTTGTTATCATGATGCGAATGACATATAAAAGTGTTAAGCAAATTTATGAAAATGTTGACATGAGCATGTTATGAAGCATTTGTCGCCATGGCGGAAGGAAAAAGGTGCCACGGCGGCGAAACAAAAGTGGTGCCACGGCAACATATCGTTTCCGGTAGCTCACGGAGATACCGGTGCAAAAGAAGTGGGCGTGAACAAGTCATGCAAGATGGTGGGGTGATCCCGGATTCCGGGTTCCCACGGGACGGCGGCATGGCAAACGAGGAAGGAACATGCAAGGACCTCTCTCGGACACGGTGCAAACACAAGCATCTCAAACAACACACATGCATTCTCGAAAGGTCGTCTCGGCGGTCGTTTCGGGTTATACCTTCGAAGCATGCATTTCGGAGCGGATCGAGATCGTCGAGGGAAGTAGACGTTCTCGTGATGTAGTGGAAGTAGTTGTACACGGCGTCGGTAGAGGAAGTAGTCGTTCTCGTGACGGTAGTGGAAGTAGTCGTCCTATCGTTCATCAGCGATGGTAGGGGTACTCGTGATCTTGGCGGCGGTAGTTGTACATGTTCGTCGTGGTACTTGCGGTCTCGGCGACGGTAGTCGTTCACGTTTCGTAGTCGAAGTAGTTGAACTTGACGAAACCCTCAGCAACAGTAGTGGATGCATGTCATAGTGGAACTTGGCGCATCCAACGTCTTCGGGCGTAGGGGTACTTGCAAAAACCGAGATGGTCTTGACGATCCAGCAAGACGACGTGGTTCGGGGTGGTCTCGGTCTTGGCGTTCGTGCGGTAGCCGCGAGCTCATGGCCTACAGCCGCAGCAAGGGGCAGAACGGGACGGAGACGCTGGGCGCTGATGGTGGTGGAGCAGGGGCTTCACGCGAACAGGGCCACGGCGATGCAACAGAGATGGGCGCATGGAGCAGAGCGGCGGCGATGCGGGTCTCGCGCAGGAGATGGGGTCGCAGCACCATGGGGAGGCGGCAGCAAGGAGACGATGGTGGTGGTCAGCGGCAGCATGGGGGCTCGGGTGCGGGACAAGGAAGGGAGACACGAGGATGCAGTGGGTCGATAGCGGGTCGACGGGGCGGCGCGGTGCAGAGGCGAAGCAGGGTCGAGGCAGGAGCAGCGCATGGGCGACAGGGCCGCCGGAGGAGGCTCGCGTGGAGGGCGACGCTCGGTAGCGGGGCCAGCAGCAGGGCAACCGCGGGAGCCCGAGGCCGGCGGAGGTGCTTTGGCGGCGTGGCCATGGACGACGGTGAGGAGGAAGACGGCCGCAGGGGACGGAGGGCCGCCGGAGTTGGCCATCCCGGTGGTGTTACGGAGGCCGGGCGCGGGCCGGGTAGGCGTGGTCGCGGGCTCGCTGGAGGCGGTCAGTCGCGAGGTGGATCGGGAGGAGGGGCTCTGCTCCTCTCTGGCGCGCAAGCAGGGGAACGAGAGAGAGGGTCGAGCAGAGCGAGGGATCGAGCTGTTGGGCGGAGGAGGGAGGACGAGGGGATCGAGAGAGATGGCTCATGGACGAGGGACGAGGGAGAGAAGAGGGGTCGGGCCTAGGGTTAGGTGCGGCTGGGCCTTAGGGGTTAGACATGCCCAAGAGGCCGGCTGGGCTGCAGGTTGCAAGGTTGGGCTCTCTCTCTCTCTAAAGAAAAAAAACAATACAGAGAAATAAGAGAAAGGAAAAGAGAGAAGAGAAAGGTTAGAGGAAGAATTTGGGCATGAGGATAATTTCCACGGACTCGTCAAAATGAGCTCGATCCAGGAATAATAGAAAGAGGCATGATTGAAAGATTTAAATTCAAACTCATTTGAATTTAATTCAAATGGGTTTGAACTAGGACTTGATAAAAGGAAGGTCCAAAAATGTTCGGATTTTTGGTGGAGCTCCGGAAAATGATGAAAGAAATTATGGGCAAGGTTGGGGACCAAGAATTGAGATAACAACGGCATGGGATATTTTGCAAGTGTGTTTGCGGTAAATCCAAATAATTGGATTATTTACTATAGCTCTCTAAATATCGAGAGGATATGTTTTAAAGAGAATCACCATGTGAATTCCCTCGATTTAAATGGATCAAAGATCCATGCCATTTATTTAGTTGAGTTGCAAAAGATTTATGAGATGATGGCATGATGACATGATGCAATGCAAAAATAAAAGAGCAAGCATAAATGAAACACACGGAGGTCACAAAATATGGACGTCTTCTAGATCGTCGGTCTCGGGGCGTTACATCAATACAGACGTGGGTAACCCAACCGTGCCATCAAACGTGGCATTCGGGGAATAAGCAATTTTAACGGGCAAGTGGGGAGGCGCAGGATTTTTGCTGCCTTTATAAGGGGATAAGAACCGTCCCTTTTACCCACGCCCTTCTCTACTCATCCATTCCTTTCTGCTCAAGCCCTAGTGCCCAAGCGCTCCTCTTCTCCGCCCAAAAAGGCTTTCCCGAAGATGTCCGGATCTGGAGCGGGAGGCAAATGGATGGCCTCTACCGTTCGGGAGAAGGATATCAAAAAGCTTCGGGGGGGCGGGTATCTGGCCAAGAGAATTAGCCACCGTCTTCCGACGGCGGGACAAATCGTCCCCACCCCGGAACCCCACGAGAGGGTAGTATTTCTCCCTCATTTTGTCCAAGGTCTAGGGTTTCCCCTTCACCCATTTGTTCGCGGCATCACGTACTATTATGGGATTGATTTCCATGATCTATCCCCAAATTCTTTCCTCAACATCTCGACATTCATAGTCGTGTGCGAGGACTTTCTCCGCGTCCTGCCGCACTTCGGCTTATGGCTAAAGGTTTTTAATGTGAAGCCCAAGGTAGTGAGCGGCGAGCATGCCGAATGCGGAGGCGCCATGGTGAGCAAGATGCCCAATATCACATGCCTGACAGGGACTTTCAACGATACCGTCAAGGAGTGGCAGCAGCAGTGGTTCTACATCACTGAGCCGCGTGGCAAGGAGTGGACTGCCATTCCAGAGTTCAGATCTGGTGCCCCCCTGCGACTTACGTCCTGGCACGAGAAGGGCCTGAGCTGGGCTTCGTCTGACGAGCTATCAGAGCTCCAGATGCACGTCCAAGACGTGGAAGACAAGAGCATCAAGCTCGTCAATGTAGTCCAGGTGATGTTGGTTCGCCGGATTCTACCATGTCAACACCGAGCTTGCAATCTATGGGAGTTCGACCCGGCCAAGCACCAGACCCTGCTAGAGCTTTTTGGCTCTACGCACAAGGACATCTGGAAGGTGCTTTTCAAGTTCGGCAAACCGTGGCCGGACTCTACCGAGGACTGTGGGTACCAACTGTCCCGCCCTGCAAGTTCGGTAAGCAACTAAATGTTTGACAACTCATGTGTTCTATCCGTACATCCTTAGGAAAATACTTAATGTATTTCCTATCATTTTCCTAGGGCTGGGCGAAGAAGGCGGGGCGGATCTACTATCCAGCCCCTCTGCCAGAAGAACCGGCCAGCTCACTTCTGATGAAGATGCTGGTCCCGGTGCCATATAAGGCGCCGAAGAAGAAGACCGAAAAGGAGGCCAAGAAGACCAGGGGCAGCCTCCGTCGCCGTCGTGCCCCGGACACAAAATCCGAAGACTCCAATGCCCATTCTTCCTCCGAACAGGACGGGGAGGAGGAGGACAAATCTCCCGCAAGGGGAAGGAAGAAAAGAACGGCCTCCCACTACTTGGAGGCCGATTTGCCTAAGAGGGGAAAAACTCCTCTTCAAGAGGAGTCCACCGGCGCCACCGATAGTAGCCCAGAGTGGGATCCCAGGGGCGAGCCCCTGGTGAACTCGTAAGTATAAAATCCAAACACACTCATGCGTCCGAACTTTGTCATGGCATCACATTCTAATTTGAGCCGAGCTTTTCTTTTTCAGTCCGGCGAAGCCCCGCACCGAACAATCCTCATCAAAAGATCTACTAGGTTCGGACGCTATGGGAGCGGGACACCCCTGGAGGCCTCCTTCTCCAAACGTAGGACTGAAAAACCGAGGTTTCGTCCCAAAAGGACCCAGGCCACGGAGGAGAGGAGAAGGTCGCAAAGGTGGCGCCAGGAGGCCATACTTCAGGGGCCGGTCACGCGGGAGAGAAAGCTCCCGTGGGTGTCGACGGCGGGGGTCATCTTGAATCCGGACCCAAGCCGGACATGATTCCAGAGACCCATACGGTCCCCGAGTCAGACAAACAACCTCCGCCTCCATCGGACGCCTCCGTCCAACCAGAGGTGCCGGATACTTTATCGGCGGCGCTGAAGGGTGCCTCCATCGTTGATGAACACCGTGCCCTCATGGGTGCGGTGATTGAGAAGATTCAGTCCATTGAGGGTGGGCTGAATGAATCCTATATCAGCCTCATAAGAGGCTTTGAGGTATGTTTTATGAGTTTTTGGGAGAGTGTCATGGTATAGATAGTAGCCCCTGAGACGCTGTTCGGTGAAAGAAAGAACCGGACAGAGGATCAAATTCATGTTCGCAGGAGACTCACTTGATGACATTTATCACTCTTTTTAACTAGTAGACATATGTAGCAACTGCCGCCTCTCAAGCTGTGGAAGTATCCGGACTGAGGCATAGTCTGGAGCGGGCCGAAGGAGAACTTGGCCAAGTGAAGAGACAGCTGGAGAATAATCAAGGTATGTAGAAACCTTGTTTATGTAGCACAAATGAATAATTGTACATGGTGGAAATATTTTTATAATGTGCTCTAGGAGCGATGGCCGAAATTGAGGCTCTCAGGAGGGCTGTGGCCGAAGCCGAGAAGAAAGCAGCCGCAGAGCAGGCTCTTCGTGAGAAACACGAGGCTAGAGTTATTGAGGCTGAGCAAGAGCTTCAAGAGGCTGTGCGGAAATGCGAGACCTTGGAGCAGAGTTTAGCAGAGAAAGAATCTGAACTCTCCCAGGCTCGCTAAGCCGCAAGTGATGCCCGGGGAGGAAGCCCAAGGTGCCCTGAAGGAAATCTAGGAGGCGAGGAAGATTGCGGCTGGTAAGGCTTTTTCTGTACAAAGCGAGTATCGGAGATGAGAAAATCAAGTCTGACAACTTGAGTTTTGATGTATACAGGGGTATTTGCAGAGCTGCCGCACAGCATATCTGATGTCGCCCAATTCTACCGAGCCGAAGGGGGGAATACTACGGATAAGCTTGATACGTCTCCGTCATATCTACTTTTCCAAACACTTTTGCCCTTGTTCTGGACACTAACTTGTATGATTTGAATGGAACTAACCCGGACTGACGCTGTTTTCATCAGAACTGCCATGGTGTTGTTTTTTGTGCAGAAAATAAAAATTCTCGGAATGTCCTGAAACTCCACGTAACACCTTAGAAAAAATAAAGAAAAATCCTCGCAAAAGATGAAGACCAGGGGGGCCACACCCTGCTCACGAGGGTGGGCCCCCCCCTGGGCGCGCCCCTACCTCGTGGGCTCCCTAGTGGCCCTCCGATGCCAACTCCAACTCCATATATTGGCTTTCGGGGAGAAAAAATTAGAGAGAAGAAATCATCGCGTTTTACGATACGAAGCCGCCGCCAAGCCCTAATCTCTCTCGGGGGGCTGATCTGGAATCTGTTCGGGGCTCCGGAGAGGGGGATTCGTCGTCGTCGTCATCATCAACCATCCTCCATCACCAATTTCATGATGCTCACCGCCGTGCATGAGTAATTGCATCGTAGGCTTGCTGGACGGTGATGGGTTGGATGAGATTTATCATGTAATCGGGTTAGTTTTGTTAGGGTTTGATCCCTAGTATCCATTATGTTCTGAGATTGATGTTGCTATGACTTTGCTATGCTTAATGCTTGTCACTAGGGCCCGAGTGCCATGATTTCAGATCTGAACCTATTATATTTTCATGAATATATGTGTGTTCTAGATCCTATCTTGCAAGTCTATAGTCACCTACTATGTGTTATGATCCGGCAACCCCGAAGTGACAATAATCGGGACCACTCCCGGTGATGACCATAGTTTGAGGAGTTCATGTATTCACTGTGTGCTAATGCTTTGTTCCGGTTCTCTATTAAAAGGAGGCCTTAATATCCCTTAGTTTCCAATAGGACCCCGCTGCCACGGGAGGGTAGGACAATAGATGTCATGCAAGTTCTTTTCCATAAGCACGTATGACTATATACGGAATACATGCTTACATTACATTGATAAACTGGAGCTAGTTCTGTGTCACCCTATGTTATGACTGCTACATGATGAACCACATCTAGCATAATTATCCATCGCTAATCCGGTGCCTACGAGTTTTCCATATACTGGTTTACACTTATATACTTTTCTGTTGCTACTGTTACAATCACTACAAAATACCAAAAACATTACTTTTATTGTCTTTACTTTTGTTACCGTTACCACCACTATCATATTACTTTGCTACTAAACACTTTGCTGGAGATACTAAGTTTCTAGGTGTGGTTGAATTGACAACTCCTCTGCTAATACTTGAGAATATTCTTTGGCTCCCCTTGTGTCGAATCAATAAATTTGGGTTGAATACTCTACCATCGAAAACTGTTGCGATCCCCTATACTTGTGGGTTATCAAGACTATTTTCTGGCGCCGTTGCCGGGGAGCATAGCTCTATTCTTTGAGTCACTTGGGATTTATATCTGCTGTACACTATGAAGAACTTGAAAGATGATTGAACTACTATTTTGCCCTCAACTACGAGGGAGGTAAGGATTGCCATCTAGCCTTGCACTAGATTCTCCTTCATTATGAGTAAGTTTGCGACACCTAAACCTACTACGCTATTGATTACGATATGTCGCATGTTATTGATGATGCCATACGCTATGCATGGTACTTATGATGAAACTACTTCTATGCTTGATACTACTGTGCCACTTGGTGAATATCTTGATGAACAAATTGCTAGGTCTAGAGAAAGAGAAATTATTGAACTTGAACACGATGATGTTAGTGATGATGAACCTATGCCTGCTATTCCTGAGGGTTGTCTTTTTGATGCTGAATCTTCTGCAGCTATTCTTGATTTCCAGGATACACATGAACGTAAGAAGTTGCTAATTAAATGGAGTAAAGAATCTTTTAGAGGTAGGATGAGACCCGACCCTGCTTTTGCTACTTCACCTATCTGTGTTCCTGATCAGGACATGATTTTTCTGTTGATCCAGATATAATTACTTTGGTTGAATTTGATCCTTTTTATGGCTATGAATCTGAAACTGTTGTGGCACATCTTACTAAGTTAAATGATATAGTTGCCCTATTTACTAATAATGAGAGATCGCACTACCTTTATTTACTCAAGATTTTTCCGTTCTCATTAAAGGGTGATGCTAAGATATGGTATAATTTTCTTGATCCTGGTTGTGTGCAAAGTCCCCAGGATATGATTTATTACTTCTCTGCTAAATATTTCCCTGCTCATAAGAAACAAGCTGCTTTGAGGGAAATATACAATTTTGTGCAAATTGAAGAAGAGTGTCTCCCACAAGCTTGGGGGAGCCTTCTCAAGTTACTTAATGCTTTGCCTGATCATCCTCTTAAGAAACCTAAAATATTTGATATCTTTTATAATGGACTAACTGATGCTTCCAGAGATTACCTGGATAGTTGTGTTGGTTCTCTTTTCAGGGAAAGAACACCGGATGACGCTGAAATTCTATAGAATAATATGCTGGCTAATGAAAATAATTGGGCACCTCCCGAGCTACCTCCTGAGCCAGTTCCTGAGCCAATTACTGAGCCTATTCCTAAACCAACTCCGAAGAAGAGAGGTGTTCTATTTCTCAGCCCCGAAGATATGCAAGAGGCAAAGAAATCTATGAAAGAAAAAGGTATTAAAGCAGAAGATGTTAAGAATTTACCTGCTATTGAAGAAATACATGGTCTTAATTTACCGCCTGTTGAAGAAGTATATGATCTCAATTACTTATTTAATGAAGAACCTCCCGATAACCCGACACAGGTAGTAAAGGTAAATTCTCTCTATAGATATGATAAAGTCAAGTCCCTCCTACTAAAATTGCTAGTCGATTGCTTGGATCAGTTTGATGACTTTATGTTTAAGCAAGATGACTTTAATGCTTATTTTGGTAGACAATTAAAACAGAATACCTTTATGATTAAACGCTTGGGTGATTATATGACTGATATTAGAGGTGAACTTAAACTTGTTAGCAAGCATGCTTCTATGGTTACTACTCAAGTAGAACAAGTACTTAAAGCTCAGAAAGAAGTGCTTGATGAAATGAATAGTAAGAAAAATGATTATGCTGTTAGAGTGGCTACTAGAACTGGTAGAATGACTCAGGAACCTTTGTATCCTAAAGGCCACCCTAAGAGAATCGAGTAAGATTCTCAGAGAAACAATATTGATGTACCTAGTTCTTCTAAAAGGAAGAAAAAGAAAATGGTAGGACTTTGCAAACTTCTAGTGAACCTATCGCTGAACCACCTGAGAATCCAAATGATATCTCTGTTTCTGATGCTGAAACACAATCAGGTGATGAACATGAACCTAGTGACAATGTTAATGATAATGTTCATGTTGATGCTCAACCTAGTAATAATAATGATGTAGAAGTTGAACCTGCTGTTGATCTTGATAACCCACAATCAAAGAATCAACGTTATGATAAAAGAGACATTGTTGCTAGGAAACACGGTAAAGAAAGAGAACCATGGGTTCAGAAACCCATGCCTTTCCCTTCGAAACCATCCAAGAAAAAGGATGATGAGGATTTTGAGTGCTTTGCTGAAATGATTAGACCCATCTTTTTGCGTATGCGATTAACTGATGTGCTCAAAACAAATCCTTATGCTAAGTATATGAAGGATATTATTACTAATAAAAGAAAGATACCTGAAGCTGAAATTTCCACCATGCTTGCCAATTATACTTTTACGGGTGGAATACCAAAGAAACTTGGAGATCCAGGAGTACCTACTATACCGTGCTCCATTAAAAGAAGTTATGTTAAAACTGCTTTATGTGATCTTGGAGCCGGTGTTAGTGTTATGCCTCTCTCTTTATATCGTAGACTTGACTTGAATAAGTTGACACCTACTGAAATATCTTTGCAAATGGCTGATAAATCAACTGCTATACCTGTCGGTATTTGTGAGGATGTGCCTGTTGTGGTTGCAAACGTTACTATTTTAACGGACTTTGTTATTCTTGATATTCCCGAGGACGATAGTATGTCTATTATTCTTGGAAGACCTTTCCTTAACACTGCAGGGGCTGTTATTGATTGCACCAAAGGCAATGTCACTTTTCATGTTAATGGCAATGAGCACACGGTACATTTTCCGAGGAAACAGCCGCAAGTTTATAGTATCAACTCTATTGGAAAAGTTCCATCAATTATATTTTGAGGTTTTGAATTTCCTCTCCCTACTGTCAAGAAAAAGTATGATATTCTTATTGTTGGGGACTTTCATATCCCCGTTGAGGTAACTTAGTGTCATTCGAAATTTCTCCGGTTCCGGGATCATTCGGAATGAGTTTGTTAACAAGACTTGATCAACCTTGTTAGTGGGTTCATTTTGATGATCACGAAATGGATGAAACTAGAAGCACAACCTTCTGTACCCTCTCTATATTTCCTATTATTTAGTAGAAATAAAGTAAAATAATATTTTTCTATCTGTTTCCTGACTTATCCGTGCAATATAAAAATATCCCGACAATAAAAGTCCTCAGAATGCCATGCAAATTTAATATGATTTTTCCGGGAATGTTTGAGAATTTACTGTGCAAAAATTACCACGGGGGGAGCAGCCACCTAGCCACGAGGGTGGAGGGCGCGCCTTACCCCCCTGGGCGTGCCCCCCTACCTCGTGGGCCCATGGTGGCCCTCCTCCACTTATTCCTGCACCCATCTTCTTCCTCTGCCTCACACAAACACGAAAAACCAACTCAAGCATGAGTTCCAGCCCCCGTTGTTGTGATTTTCAATCTCCTTGCTCAAAGCACCTTTCGCAAAACTGCTTGGGGAGATTGTTCCTTGGTATGTGACTCCTCCATTGGTCCAATTAGTTTTTGTTCTAGTGCTTTATTCTTTGCAAATTTATGCTGCATAGGTGACCATGTTCTTGAGCTTGCATGTCAAATTTATATGGTTCCAAGTAGTTCTAATGCTTGATATAGGCTCTAGGCACTTGTGGGAGTTGTTGCTATCAATTTTATTGAAGTTGGTTCACTTTTATTTGAAGTTACTAAAAATTTCAGAAAATTTTCAAAGGAAACAATATGCTTAGGAGGATGTTCCAAGGTGGTCCTTCAAGGAAGCAAGGTCCCAGGATTGCAATACGTGATGTTGACGAGGAACCACCAAGAGATGCTCCTGTGAGGCCTTGTGAATGGCCGTCAGAAAATTTTATGAATCAAGTGGGAATCAAAGAAGAATTTAGCGCATATTTGAGTAACGCCGGTCTTGAGGACTTTGAAGCTGACAAATGCCCCCAGTATCATGATCTCACAAGTTCATTTGTGAGGAGGTTTGAGTTTTTAACTTCGCGTAATTCTCCTTCAGTCATGTTTGACCTTTATGACAAATCTTAGACCATGGACTTAGAGGATTTCACTTCTGCTTGCAAACTTCCATCTTGGGATAACATCAGGGATCCCCCTAAATCTGAATATAAAGACTTTCTTGCTAGAATAACTGTAGGGGAATCTAGAGATATAACACAAGCTACTATAGGGAGCGTTCACTTTCCTGCTATACATTATTTTGCTCTCTTCATAGGTAGATGCATAAATGCTAAGGATGAAGCATGCCACATGTGTGTCCCTAACCTCAGTATTCTCAGGAGTGCTGTGTTAGGAGACCAATCTTATCATATGGGAGCCATTGTAGCTCGTAGGTTGCATCAGAATAGACATAGCGGAGATTTCTTTGGAGGAATTTATGCAACCCGCTTAGCTAATTTTCTTGAGGTAGACATTCGCGAGGGTGACATGGAGTTACCCCCTTCTTATTTAGATTTTGATTCTATGGTTTCCCACCAGTTTGTTGAGAGGACTGAACCACCTCTCGAAGTCGACTAATCTTTGACAGGGCGTCGTGTAGTCCATATTGCCCTTCTGCTCCTGCTTTCTTTGATTCACGAGCAAAAGAAGATATATTATTACGAGAGGAGGCGATGAGTGCGAAGGAGAGTGGAGGATGCTCGGCTCCATGCTACAGCTCGGTGGCGATAGCACTGCATCATGATCTGACCCGGCTTAGCCTCACGGATATCGCGAGCCATCCATCCTCAATGACCAACAGGCCAAAAGCCTAAGCTTGGGGGAGTACGTATTTCCCACCAACATTACTTTTATGTTCACACACACACTCATTGCTAGATGTCGATGCTCATACTCTTCCATTGTAATATCCATGTAAGTTTAAATTTCTTTTTCTGCTTTCTTCTTGTGTGTTTGTTAAACTTTAAGAAAACAACCAAAAAATTAGTAGTAGTCTACTTTCCATGCTTGTAGTAGAATTAAAAAGAAAACCCAAAAATATTTCCCATTCTTCTTTTTACTTGTTGGGAGCTTTCCCATGTAAATAGTTTTTATTTCTTTTCCTTTCTTTGGGGGTCGAGAAGACCATATTGAAAATGCTTAGTGGCTCTTATATGCATGATTGATTATTTAAACCTAGAGCCCATATTACTTGTCTTCTCCCTTGAGTTGAATGCTTGCAGATTCCAGCTTAGTCCAATGCACGTGCACTCTTATTATTATACACACCGTTCGGTCGTGCAAGTGAAAGGCAATAATGATGATATATGATGGACTAATTGAGAAGAGAAAAGCTGGTACGAACTTGACCTCTTTTGTTTTTGTAAATATGATGATTCATCGTTCCTGATTCAGCTATTATGGAGTAAAGATATTTGTAATGACATTTAGAGATTATAGTTGCTTGTGCCATGCTTGATTAGCTATGAGTTATAATGGTTTACCTTGCGTGCCAACATGCTATTAGAATAATTATGATGTGGTATGATGGGGTGGTATCCTCCTTTAAATGCATTGAGTGACTCGACTTGGCACATGTTCACGCATGTAGTTGAATCCAATCAACATAGCCTTCATGATATTTATGTTCATGGTGGATTATATCCTACTCATGCTTGTATTCGTGTGAATTAATTTTAATGCATGTTTACGATTTGTTGTCGCTCTCTCGATTAATTAAACACTAGCCTTCACATGCATTAAGCGGGAATCTCGCTTGCATCCAAACTCCTTAAACCCCAAAGTTATTCCATATGAGTCCACTATACCTACCTATATGCGGTATTTACCTGTCGTTCCAAGTAAATTAGTATGTGCCAAACTCTAAACCTTCAAATAAACATTCTGTTTTGCATGCTCGAATAGCTCATATGTCAACTAGAGCTGCCCTTATCTTCCGTGTTAGGCGGGTTATTCTCAAGAGGAGTGGACTCTGCTCCTCATTCACGAGAAAATGGCTGGTATTCGGGATGCCCGGTCCCATGCTTTGTGCAAACTAAATCAAAATAACTGCAAACAAAACTTCCCTTGGGACCCGTTGAATGTTGGAGGCACTCGTTGTTTCGAGCAAGCCATGGATTGATGCTTGTGGAGGAAGGGGAGTATAAACTTTACCATTCTGTTTGGGAACCGCCTATAATCTGTTTAGCATGGAAGATATCATCGTCTTTTAGTTGTTATGTTGACAATGAAAGTATGCTGCTCAAAATATAATTTATCTCTATTTCAAAATCGAGCTCTCGCACCTCTACAAATCCCTGCTTCCCTCTGCGAAGGGCCTATCTATTTACTTTTATGTTGAGTCATCACCCTTCTTATTAAAAAGCACCCGCTGGAGAGCACACTGCCGTTTGCATTCATTATTATTGGGAAATATTGGGTATGACTTGATTGGATCTCTTTTACCATGAATTACAATGTTTAGTCAGTCCTTGATCTTTAAAGGTGCTCTGCATTTATGTTTTGCGGTCTCAGAAAGGGCTAGCGAGATACCATTTTGTTATATCATGTTATGATTATTTTGAGAAAGTGTTGTCATCCGAGTTTTGCTATTATGGCTCGCTAGCTGATTATGCTATTGATATGAGTAATTGTGAGACCTACGTGTCATTGTGAGTATGGTTAGTTCATAATAATTGCTGAGACTTGAATGCTGGCTTTTCATGTTTACAACAACAAGAGCAAACAGAGTTTGTAAAAGTTTTTCTTTTTCTCTTTCAGTTTGTCAACTGAATTGCTTGAGGACAAGCAAGGGTTTAAGCTTGGGGGAGTTGATACGTCTCTGTCATATCTACTTTTCCAAACACTTTTGCCCTTGTTTTGGACTCTAACTTGTATGATTTGAATGGAACTAACCCAGACTGACGCTGTTTTCAGCAGAACTGCCATGGTGTTGTTTTTTGTGCAGAAAATAAAAATTCTTGGAATGTCCTGAAACTCCACGGAACACCTTAGAAAAAATAAAGAAAAATCCTCACAAAAGATGAAGACCAGGGGGGCCACACCCTACTCACGAGGTTGGGGGCGCCCCCCGCGCGCCCCTACCTCGTGGGCCCCCTGGTGGCCCTCCGACGCCAACTCCAACTCCATATATTGGCTTTCGGGGAGAAAAAAATCAGAGAGAAGAAATCATCGCGTTTTACGATATGGAGCCGCCGCCAAGCCCTAATCTCTCTCGAGAGGGCTGATCTGGAGTCTGTTCGGGGCTCCGGAGAGGGGGATTCGTCGCCGTCGTCATCATCAACCATCCTCCATCACCAATTTCATGATGCTCACCGCCGTGCGTGAGTAATTGCATCGTAGGCTTGCTGGACGGTGATGGGTTGGATGAGATTTATCATGTAATTGAGTTAGTTTTGTTAGGTTTGATCCCTAGTATCCATTATTTTCTGAGATTGATGTTGCTATGACTTTGCTATGCTTAATGATTGTCACTAGGGCCCGAGTGCCATGATTTCAGATCTGAACCTATTATGTTTTCATGAATATATGCATGTTCTAGATCCTATCTTGCAAGTCTATGGTCACCTACTATGTGTTATGATCCGCAACCCAAGTGACAATAATCGGGACCACTCCGGTGATGACCATAGTTTGAGGAGTTCATGTATTCACTATGTGCTAATGCTTTGTTCCGGTTCTCTATTAAAAGGATGCCTTAATATCCCTTAGTTTCCAATAGGACCCCGCTGCCACGGGAGGGTAGGACAAAAGATGTCATGCAAGTTCTTTTCCATAAGCACGTGTGACTATATACGGAATACATGCCTACATTACATTGATGAACTGGAGCTAGTTACATGTCACCCTATGTTATGATCGCTACATGATGAACCACATCCGGCATAATTATCCATCGCTAATCCGGTGCCTCTGAGTTTTCCATATCTTGGTTTACACTTATTTACTTTTCCGTTACTCTGTTACAATCACTACAAAATACCAAAACATTACTTTTCTTGTCTTTACTTTTGTTACCGTTACCACCACTATCATATTACTTTGCTACTAAACACTTTGCTGCAGATACTAAGTTTCCAGGTGTGGTTGAATTGACAACTCAGTTGCTAATACTTTATAATATTCTTTGGCTCCCCTTGTGTCGAATCAATAAATTTGGGTTGAATACTCTACCCTCGAAAATTGTTGCGATCCCCTATACTTGTGGGTTATCAAAGCTCTTATGGATGCAGTATCTAGCACCAAATTATCTGGTGCCTTTCTCCGATCAACTGAAGCAGCTGATCAAGCTGCATAAGGCGGCCGAGTTAGCCATGAAGGATTTAATTATCCAGTTGTGGCCTGCTGAGCCGATTCCAAGCAGCTACTTCAGGCTCGTGAAGCGGCTTGTAAGTGCCTGCCCTCGACTCGAAGTCATCAAGCGATCAGTCTGCATAGAAGGTGCGCGAATGGCCTTCGCCCGTGCCAAGGTGCATTGGGGGAAGATGGATGCAAAAAAGTTGATGACCAAGGGACCGCCGGAGGGGAAGGAGCATCGCAAGCCCAAACTGTATTATGAAGGTGTCTTGAAAGGAGCCCGCCTTGTGGTGGAGCAATGCACCAAGGACATTATACTTCCATAAATACGGTCATGTTCGTCCTTTGTAATATTTGAACAAGAGCATTCTTATCATCTATTGCTTGTTATTTGAAAGTTTTTCTTCCTGTGCGGCCGTTTTATGTATTAATCCTGAGAGTCGGCTAGTCGTCGGCTTCCGCCCCCACGTAGTGAGTACGGGGGTGTTCGGGATAAACCTGAGCACTCTTGACCTCAATTTTGGGTCCTTAAAGGAGGTATTCAGCACAGCGAACCAGGTAATCAGACTATAAGGCTTTATCGCTCTCACTTAGCCATAGGAGTTGTTACGAGGAAGGTAGGTGCAGCCCGTGGTGTTCGGAAAACCGCACTAGGGGCTGTATAAGCGCCTGATCAGAAAAGGCCGATCCATCGCACGCTGCATTGGTTATAGCATTATGCGGAAGGAATCCTTAAAGATTTTAGAACCTCTCGAACAGCTGACCAGCTCTCGCTGCATCATGACAGTCAGTTTTCGGCTTTCTCTAATGAGGTGCTCATCCGGAAGAACCGGGACACAATCGCAGTAGTTCTCCTAGTGCTACCTTAGCCAATATGGCGGAACGTAAGGTACCAAAACATAGGAGCCGGGCAAACCCAACTATTGACCCAAGACATGATTCGGAGTTGATGCATATAATGCTATAAGTTCGGGGTGCCGGACTACCGTGAAAGTGTTCGGACTTTTTTGCCGTAGTATGGGCGTGACGAAGCCCCTGGCATATTAAGGCATATCGCGATAAGCAGCCGCCTTTTAACAAAATAGTTTTAAATAAGAAATAGCAGTAGGTGAGCATCACATAAATGCACATGTTGTATTTGAGTAATACGTCAATGCATATGAGTACAGATGATGTGATAAAAAGAAATATGGTTGCGGAACCTGCTGGTACCGGGCGTGCGGGAGTTGTGTACGGATCGGGGGTGTAGTCGGATGATTACAGGGGAATATCTAGAGATTCCCTGACGCGCTCGAACTGTTCCCACGCCCTCCATCATAGCCTGCGTAAAGGTGAACCTGTAAAGAAAACGTAAGAAATGGTTTTGCGCCACCTGGCGGTTGAGCCGCAGTATGTGGCTTGTTTTATCCTTTTCCAGAGTGTTTTTAATTAATCTCCGGGTGGGCCGGGCTATCCTTTCGCGTAGTAGTTCGGACTCCTTTGATGGTGTCCGGGAGCTTGGCCTTCAACTCGAGGTTCGACTATAAGGTGTCGTCTGTTATTCTTGTTGTTAAAGCGGTGTTAGACTCTTCGGCCGTGAGGGGGAATTTGGACTTGCCATTAACCATGATGACGCCGCGTGGACCAGGCATCTTTAATTTATGGTAGGCATAATGTGGCACCGCGTTGAACCGAACAAATGCGGTTCGTCCGAGTAGTGCCTGATGGTCGCTGCGAAAGGGGACGATGTCGAAGACTAAGTCTTCGGTACGGTGATTGTTCGAAGATCCGAAGACCACCTCCAGTGTGATTGAGCCCGTGCAACAGGCCTCTACACCTGGTATAATACCTTTAAAGATGGTTTTTGTGGGCTTGATCCTTGAGGGGTTGATGCCCATTTTGCGCACTGTATCCTGGTAAAGCAGGTTCAGGCTGCTGCCTCCGTCCATAAGGACTTGTGTGAGGTGGAATCCATCAATGATGGGGTCGAGGACCAATGCGGACGAACCGCTATGACGGATACTGGTAGGGTGGTCCCTGCGATCGAAGGTGGTCAGGCCAGAGGACCATGGGTTCAACTTTGGGTCGATTATGTAGACCTCCCTTAGTGCACATTTCCGCTTGGGAATGTGGCTTGCGCATATCATATTCACCGTTTTCACCTGGGGAGGGAATTTCATCTTTCCTCCTGTATTCGGTGATCGGGGCTCTTCGTTGTTGTCATCGCTTTGAGACCCCTTCCCCTTGTTTTCGGCGTCTGGCCTGCCGGCTTGTCTGAAGACCCAGCATTCTCTATTAGTGTGGTTGGCTAGTTTTCTAGGGGTGCCATGAATTTGGCATGGACGGTCGAGTATGCGGTCCAAACTGGACGGGCCTGAATTATTTTTGTTGAATGGTTTCTTCCGCTGACCGCACTTGGAGCCGCTGAATCCGGCATTGACTGACGTGTCTTCGGCATTATCACCATTTTTGCGGCGCTTGTGTTTGTTGCGCCGTGATTTGTCGTTGCTATCCTTAGCTTTCGATGTGCCTGGGTTGCTTGTTGTATTGTTGCTACGAGCCAACCAGCTATCCTCGCCCGTGCAAAACCGAGTCATGAGTGTTGTGAGAGCTGCCATGGACTTTGGCTTTTCCTGACCGAGATGTCGGGCAAGCCATTCGTCATGGATGTTATGCTTAAAGGCCGCTAGGGCTTCGGCATCCAGACAGTCAACAATTCGGTTCTTTTTGGTTAGGAACCGGGTCCAAAATTTCCTGGCTGACTCTCCGGGCTGCTGGGTTATGTGACTTAGATCATCAGCATCCGGTGGTCGCACGTAAGTGCCATGGAAGTTGTCAAGGAATACGTCTGTCAGGTTCTCCCAATTCCCGATGGAGTTTGCCGGCAAGTTGTTCGGCCAATGCCGAGCCGGTCCCTTTAGTTTTAATGGGAGGTACTTGGTGGCATGTAGATCATCTCCGCGGTCCATGTGAATGTGGAGGGAAAAATCTTCTATCCATACCGTGAGATCTGTGGTACCATTGTATGATTCAATGTTCACAGGTTTAAACCCTTCCGGGAATTCATGATCCATTACTTCATCAGTGAAACATAGGGGATGTGCGGCGCCTTTGTGCTGGGCTTCATTGTATTTGACCCGGCCGGATTTGTTAGTGTATCCGGCGCGACGATCCTTGTCACGCGTTGGGGCGCGTCCCCGTGATCCGTAGATCGATCTTGACTGTCCTGCTTTGTTTTCCAATACATCTCGCAGGTCCTTCGTGTAGCCCCGGGCCTTAGTGTTATTGTTTGATTGGCCACGGGGTGCGGTCTGGACTTCGGGCTGGTACGCCGCTTTTGTCGCGGCCACGGGGTGGCCGGTTTGCCGCATCATGCGCTGGTAGCGTGGGCTTTAAAGCCTCCCTCTCGAGTTGAGGTAGCAGCCTGCCCTTTGGGTAGCTTTTGTTAGGGTGCTCGAGTCCATATTCCTTGGCAGCCAGGACCTCGGTCCATCTGCCAGTTAGCAGATCTTGATCAGCTTGAAGTTGTTGCTGCTTTTTCTTCAGGCTTTTTGCAGTGGCTATAAGCCGGCGTTTGAAGCACTCCTGCTCGACGGGATCCTCCGACATGATGAATTCTTCGTCGCCAAGGCTCACTTCGTCTTTGGAGAGAGGCATGTAATAATCGTCCTCTGATTCTCCATCAGTTGCCTGTTCTTTAGGGCTAGCTTGCCCATCCTCTTGCTCGGCCATCTCGAAGCCTGGCTGGGCAGGATTGTCTTCGTCTTCGGCACCATCCGGATTGTTATCTCTTGTGTCGGTATCACTATTTTTGCTATGGCGGGGCTTGGAGCGGCGCCGATGACACCGTTGTCTAGATTGCTTCCCCAAGGGGTTACCTTCCGTTGCCTCGTCGCCATTGTTTTCTTTAGGGGTGTCCACCATATAAATATCATATGCTGAGGTGGCTGTCCAGTGCCCTATAGGCGGTGATTTCTATTCTTCTCCTGCATCGTCGTCCATACCGTTGATGTCTTCGGAGTCGAAGTCAAGCATGTCGGTTAAGTCATCGATAGTAGCTATAAAGTGGGTGGTGGGTGGGGGACAAATTTCTTCGTCGTCCGCTTCCCACTTGAGTCGAACATAGTTCGGCCAAGAGTCTTCTGACAAGGACAGAAACCTTAATGAGTTCAGCACCTCACCCAAGGGTGAGTGGTGAAAATATCCGCGGCGGTGAACTCCATGACGGGTGCCCAATATGATTCGATAGGCACGGACGCACGCGGTTCGGATCCTGCAGCCGGAGACGAGTCCGGGGGTCCGATGACGTCACTCTCACAGGAGGTGGGATCAGTGTTTAGCTTCGACGCCGATGAGTGTGCGGCCTCCGCGGCGGGGTCCATCCACCTATCCTCGGAAGGCACGATCTGCTCCGAATTGATTCCCGGCGCCAACGAGGGTGCGATCTCCCGAATACTGTCCGACGGCAGATCAAAGTCATGTCCGTCGTGACTATTTGGCGCACCTGTCATGGGCCCGAATCCATCGAAGATCAAGTCTCCGCGGATGTTGGCAGCATAGTTTAAGCTTCCAAACCTGACCTGATGGCCAGGGGCGTAGCTATCGATCTTCTCCAGATGGCCAAGCGAGTTGGCCCGTAGTACGAAGCCACCGAATACGAAGATCTGTCCAGGAAGGAAACCTCCCCTGGACCGCATCGTTGAAGATGATAGAGTGAGCCATCAAGCCTTATCGCGACGACATAGTGGAACTCTCAATGAAAGCACCAATGTCGGTGTCAAAACCGGCGGATCTCGGGTAGGGGGTCCCGAATTGTGCGTCTAAGGCTAATGGTAACAGGAGGCAGGGGACACGATGTTTTACCCAGGTTCGGGCCCTCTCGATGGAGGTAATACCCTACTTCCTTGCTTGATTGATCTTGATGATATGAGTATTACAAGAGTTGATCTACCACGAGATCGTAGAGGCTAAACCCTAGAAGCTAGCCTATGATTATGATTGTTGTTGTCCTACGGACTAAACCCTCCGGTTTATATAGACACCGGAGGGGGCTAGGGTTACACAGAGTCGGTTACAAAGAAGGAAATCTACATATCCGAACATCCAAGCTTGCCTTCCACGCAAAGGAGAGTCCCATCCGGACACGGGACGAAGTCTTCAATCTTTTATCTTCATAGTCCAATAGTCCGGCCAAAGTATATAGTCCGGCTGTCCGAGGACCCCTTAATCCAGGATTCCCTCAACCACCATGCGAAGGGCCATCGCCGCGGCCGCGGAGAGCCACGGCGGGGGTCGCAGCGTGCTTGCGAGGGCGACCGCGTCCGCGCTTGGGTGGAGGGGGGCTAGGCCCTTCCTGGCGAGCTTTCCCCTTCTCCGCGGCCGAAAACCTCTTCGCAGGCGCCATGGGGGCGCTACAAGCAACAGAGAAAGAGAGAAGAAGCAGGCGGAGCAAGAAGAGATGGCGACGAGGGCTCTCGCCCCTCCTCATTTATAGCCCAAGGAAGGCTAACCGTCGACCTCCATGATCGTAGGTAGTGATGACCCTTTTTGCATGCAGCAGGGACTCGTCAAATTGGGCAGTTGCCGAGGCAGCATGGGGACATGGAGACGCCCACGTCCAATCAGTCGCCATGTGTCGACCAAGGCCGCAGGCTGTTGGGGGCCTGCGGTGCTTCGCACTTGCCCTTTGGCTTCGGCACTAAGCCAAGTCCGAGCATGCCTTGGGCCCGGGATGCTACTGTCGGAGTTCTGGGAACGGGTGTCCCCAGAATTGCCTGCCTGCGGCCTGCGGCGTGGCTCCACCAGTGGCCCAATACGGCCTGTCTTCATCAACCGACACTCAAGACCCTCGCGAGGGGCCAAGACTCATGGGGCGGACGACGCAAGGCCTCCTCAGGAGCGGCCTCACCAGGCAGGCTCGCGAGGAGGCGAAGAGATCAAGGCAAGGGGTACCTCGCGTGGTTCCCGTGACGCAATCCATGACGACCAAGGCCAGGAGGGCGCCAGCCTGCGTAGGTTCCTCGTTTCCTCTTTGGTGCCAAGGGGGCAAGCACAGGCACGGAGTACCGAGGCATTAGGCAAAGCTTTCCATATAGGTGCAACAAGACCAAGACTAGCAGGATGGCAGGATGGAAGTCATCGTGGAGCCCAAGATGGCGTCATCACCAGCACCTTTGACAGGAAAAGACCACCTTTAGTCAAGATAGCTTGTACTAGTTGTCCCCTTTCAAAATGGTCGTTGTTCGATCCTTTCCCGCTAAATATTTAGGAAGAGGACCAGGGCCTCTATAAATAGGGCTAGCCACCACAGTAGAAAGGGATCGAATCCTTCCCAAGCAAAACACCTCACCAGCTCAAGACCACCTCTCCTCACGAGGCTGTTCTTCCCTTGTACTGTTCATCATCAGCCCAAGAGGCAATCCACCACCACACATAGGAGTAGGGTATTACACCACAACGGTGGCCCGAACCTGTATAAATCTTGTGTCTCTTGTGCTGCGAGTTCATCGATCTAGCTTAGGGATCGCGGCGAGGTTGAGAGCGAGATTCGGTAGAGGGAAATCTTCGTGCGCACCCCAGTGTTCGTACCTCAAGGGTTTTGCCGGAACCCAATATCCGACACGTTAGATCACCTCTAGCACCGCTTATTGTCTTGTTGTGCATATGTTTGCGTGTACTTACTATTTCTTCCCCCTCTTCTCTCCAGTAGACCCCGAGACCGATGATGCCGCTGTGATCGACTACGTCACCGATGACACTTCTTCCCTTTCATCGGAGCTTCCAGGCAAGCCCCCCCTTTGATCATCCTGATATAGCCCATTCCATTCTCTCATGCTTGCATTAGATTTTGCTTCTGTATTTTTGATTGCTCCTATTTGGATGCATAGCCTGCTTTTGTACCTACTATTGTACCTTACTTGGTTATCCTAATTGCTTAGTATAGGTTGGTTAGTGATCCATCAGTGACCCCCACTTGTCCTTATTGCCCCTGCTTCATCATTGACGCCTCGATCAATGTGATCAACAACTAGAGCCCGACACCTCACATCACATCAAGCCCCTTTTTGTTGCTCGACTTTGCAGAGCTACTATCGAGTGTCAAGGGTGGTACCTCATACATCACTCCTACTGAGATCTCTGTAGTGTAGCTATTCGGTCGTGGTCATCGAGGGTGATTCCTCCTTAATCACTTATGATACGGCTCTATCGTGTAACCCCTTGTGCGAACCTCTAGGGTGGTTCCTCTTGTGTTCACCTTGATGCTTACACCGAGTGGAATCCATAGAGGGTGATTCCTCGGGTTTTCCCCTTGATGTTCGTACACACGATTACCCGGACTTTACTTGAGACCATTGTTGTAGTCGGGTCAGTCCTGAGGGGTACTCGCGAGTTGATGTGAAAGTCGGGCGGGCCCATAGAGCACCCACGAGTTTTCCACGTGGCATGGCCGGGCAGTCTAGGCCCTTGCCATAAGTCCATGAGACGGGGCGACGGGGTCACATTATCATGAGTATCTGCTCGTCTCCGCGAGCCCCCAATGCAATAATGGTTTGGGTATTTGTACTAAGTTGGCCTCTGGCCTTTATGCACTAACCACCACGCGAGAATAGTTATGGGCCTCGACGTTGTAGTACCAGCCGAAGCTTTGTCAGACGTCCAGTTCAGTAGTGCGGCACGGCTAGGCTGACACCATCCTGTAGTGGTGGAGCCTGGTCCGCCCTGCTCGCAATGACCCGGAGTGCAACGGGCGATGGGCCCAGACCCCGGAGTGCTTAGGAGGTAGACCGGCGGGGCCTCTCTGTTGAGCCTAGGTAGGGCTACGACGTGTTGATCTTCCGAGGCCGAGCATTGACCCCAGAAAGGTGTGTCCAGCCAGAGTGATCGAGTGTGTTGGGTAACATGGTGCACCCTTGCAGGGAAGATACATATTCGAATACCATGTCCGCGGTAATGGACGTTCAGACTTATATCCTGATCTTATATAACTAGAAATGGATACTTGAGATATGTGATGGATATGTGGCTCCGAGATTTCTTTCCTGCATGGAGTTGGGAAAGGATCTCTGGGCGTTGATGTTACAACATGCTTGTTTAATATTAAAATGCTATTCTTTACTCTTCTACATGCTGCAAGATGCTTGGAGCTGCTTGAAGATGCTAGTCTTCATTAGGCTAGGCCTTCCCCTCTATTCTGGCATTCTGCAATTCAGTCCACAGATACAACCCTTCCAGTTTGATACCAACGCATACTTAGTATAGATCTGATGCTTGTGTACTTTGGATGAGTACTCATGGTTGCTTTGCTACCCCTTTTCCCCCTTCTTTCTTCTTTCCGGTTGTTGCAACTAGATGGTGGATCTCTGGAGCCAGATGCCATTGCCGACGGATACTACTATGTGGAGACCGCCGAAGACCAGGAGTAGTTAGGAGGTCCTAGGCAGGAGGCCTTGCCTCTTCGATCGTTGTTGCTTTTGTGTTTGCCTTCTTAAGGCATCCTTGTTTAACTTATGTCTATACTCAGATATTGTTGCTTCCACTAACTTTTGTGTATCGACCTATGTATTCCAGCCCTCGAGGCCCTTGGCTTGTAATATAAGGCTTGTATTCTTTTATTTGTGTTGTGTTGTGATATCTTCCCGTGAGTCCCTGATCTTGATTGTACACATTTGCGTGTATGATTAGTGTACGATTGAATCGGGGGCGTCACAAAGGATATTCAAAATTATGACAATAATTATCACTACTTTTTTATAACATAAGTATCATCACAATAATCATCATAAGTAGCAACTTTGTTCTCATCATAGATAGGAGGCATGCAATCATCATAGCAAATCTGATCATTCGAAGTAGGGGGACTAAAAGATCATCTTCATTAAGAATATCATCCCCAAGCTTGGGACAAACATTAATGGTAGGAAAGAAATTCTCAAACATGTCATTCTCATCAAACATAGCATCCCCAAGCTTGTGGCTTGGCATATCATAAGCATAATCACTCTCATCATTAATAGTATGAATAGCACCAACGATATAACATTTGCTATCATCTTAATTTCCCAAGTTGGTGCCAAACATATTTCCAAGATTATAAGAAGTATTATTATTATCCCAATGAATGAACATCACAACAAGCAATAGTCATAACAAAATCATCATCAATAGTTCTCTCGTACATTGTGCCATAAGACACAGAAGCAATATCATCATCAAGTGCATCATCTTCCACAATTATTTTTGATTCATTTTCATAAGGCACAACAATAATAGGAGAAACATTATTTAGGAGAGATACCTTTTTACCTCTACTGTTTCTTCTTTTTTTTTCTTCACCACATCATGTGTGGGTTTAATTAATTTTTTCAAGATTCTTCTTGATGAGATTGGTTGAATAGGGAGCTCCTCCTCGTCACCTATTTCATCATGAAAATAGGAGGGAAAGTGGAAATCTTTACCCTTTCATTAGTATTCCTTTTATATTCTATTGGTTTTCCCATCTTTCTATAGTTGCCAATATAAGCATTCTCATTGCAATTTACCATGCAAAACATATAGATATTTTTTAGATTAGTTTCAATGTCGTCCGTGAGAATGAATACTTCAAACCAACTATTTTTATGGGACAATTCTTCACTCACCAAAAATAGACAAAGCTCATTATAAAGTTCAAGGGTGATCAAGTCATTACAATACTTGGCCATGATTCGATCATGAAAAAGTTTGCATTGGAAATTAAGATGACCATCCTTATTTCAAAGTTCACAAGTAATAGGACAAAGAGAACATAATTTTGTAGCATATTCATCTATAATTTTGAGCAAAAAACTGGTCCTGTCATGCTTATGCTTCTTACAAAATCTATCTTCCCTATAAGGCACGTCTTCACAAAGTCTTTCCACTCCACAAAAATTGACATGCTTATAAGAAACATTTTTGTCATGACTTGTGCAATCATCATTAGCATTTTGGATATTCAAAGAATACATACTAACAACATTGCAATCATGCTCATCATTCAAAGATTCTATGCCGAACATTTTATTGAATTCTTCTTCTATCAATTGAGCACAATTTTCCTTTCCATCATTTTCAAGAAAGACATGATAAAGACGAATAATATGAGGCCACCTCAATTCCATTTTTATAGTTTTCTTGTATAAACCAAACTAGCGATAAAACAAGAAACTAAAGGATTCAGTTGCAAGATCTAAAGATACACCTTCAAGCACTCACCTCCCCGGTAACGGCGCCAGAAAAGAGCTTGCTGTCTACTACGCAACTTTATTCTTGTAGAGTCATGCTGGGCCTCCAAGCGCAGAGTTTTGTAGGACAGTAGCAATTCTCCCTCAAGTGAATGACCTAAGGTTTATCAATCTGTGGGAGGCGTAGGATGAAGATGGTCTCTCTCAAACAACCCTGCGACCAAATACAAGAAATCTCTTGTGTCCCGAGCACACCCAATACAATGGCAAGTTGTATAGGTGCACTAGTTCGGCGAAGAGATGGTGATAAAAGTGTAATATGGATAGTAGAAATATATTTTTATAATCTGAATAAATAAAAACAGCAAGGAAGCGAATGATAAAAGTGAACACAAACGGTATTGCAATGCTTGAAAACAAGGCCCAGGGTCCGTACTTTCGCTAGTGCAATCTCTCAACAATGCTAATATAATTGGATCATCTAACCATTCCTCAACGTGCGATGAAGAATCACTCCGAAGTTCCTATCTAGCGGAGAACATAAGTAGAAATTGTTTGCGGGATACGAAACCACCTTAAAGTTATTCTTTCCGTTCGATCCATTCAAGAGTTCGTACTAAAATAGCGCAAAGTTATTCTTTCCGTTCGATCTATCCAAGAGTTCGTACTAAAATAATACCAAAGAAAATTCAGATTCATAATACTCAATCCAACACAAAGAACCTCAAAAAGTGCCCAAAGATTTCTACCAGAGAAACAAAGACGAGAACATGCATCAACCCCTATGCATAGATTACCCCAATGTCACCTCGGTAATCCGCGAGTTGAGTGCCAAAACACATATCAAGTGAATCAATATAATACCCCATTGTCACCACAAGTATTCATATGCAAGACATATATCAAGTGCTCTCAAATCCATAAAAGTATTCAATCCGATAAAACAAAATCTCAAAGGGAAAACTCAATTCATCACAACAAGATAGAGTGGGGAAAACACCATATGATCTGAGTATATTAACAAAGCCTGCAATACGTCAAGATCGTGACATCCCAAGATCACGAGAGAGAGAGGGAGAGAGAGAGAGAGAGAGAGATTAAACACATAGCTACTGGTACAAACCCTCAGCCCATAGGGATGATGAAGATGGCCTCTGGTGATGATCACCCCCCTCCGGCAGGGTGCCGGAATAGGGTCCATATTGGTTTTCATGGATACAGAGGCTTGCGGCGGCGGGACTTCCAATCTAGGGTTACTCCTGAGGGTTTTAGAAATATTTGGCAATTTATAGGGTGAAGAGGTGGTGCGGGAGGCCACCAAGGTGGGCACAACCCACCTGGGCGCGCCTGGGCCCCCAGGCGCACCCTGGTGGGTTGTGCTCGCCTCAGAGCTCCCCTCTGGTACTTCTTTGGCCCACCGGGTGTCTTCTGGTCCAGAAAAAATCTCCAAAAGTTTCGCTGCATTTGGACTCCGTTTGGTATTGATTTTCTGCGAAGTAAGAAACAAGCAAAAAAACAACTAGCACCGGGCATTATGTCAATAGGTTAGTCCCAAAAAATGATATAAAGTTGCTATAAAATGATTGTAAAATATCCAAGAATGATAATATAACAGCATGGAACAATAAAAAATTATAGATGCATTGGAGACATATCTGCAGCTTTAATGCAACCTTTCACAAAACAGGTTACCTCCTCATCCATTGTTTGAATGGGTTTCTCCTGTTTTCTCCCTTTTTGAGGATTCACCTTTGCTTTGCTCTTGTCCTCATTTTCATCCTCGGAATGTTCCTTGCTAAAATACTCAAGTTGCGCCTTTCTCGCCGGGTATGGCAATACTGGTTCAGGCTCATAATCTTCATCCATGGGGAGGACTGATGTTCCTACCTCCAAGGTCTCAACTATGACCTCTTCCTTGGGGTCCTCATCCATATAGTTCTCCCACTTCCTCTTCAGGAACTCCATGTGTTTTGCATACCTTTGAAAAAATCTTAAAACAACATCAGGGTCAAGGTATACTTATTTGTTCAAAGGCTGTGGGGCTTTTGCCTTGCAGTGTTCAGTCAAAAAAACATTTTATGCAATCAAATCCACTTCTATTTTACCCTCTCCCTCTTCATCGCTCCCCCAAGCTTCGTGGTTAGCAAGTTTCCCTTCTAATAATTCTAATGCTTCTAGGACTTCTCTAGTAATAAAAGAACATGCAAATGCTAAATCTAGTTCTTCTTTTGAATCATATTGCAGTCCTCCGTAAAAAAGATTTAATACTAGACATTCAGGGAGCTTATAATGAGGGCAATCGTTTAGTAAAATTTTATACCTTTGATATGCGTTTACCAAACTTTCTCTAGGCCTCTCTTGGAAGTTTAAAATCCTCTTCCTTGCTTCATTTGACTTCTTCTCTGAATAAAAATCTAATAGAAAAGTTTATGCTAGTTTACTCCATGTATCAAAGGTACCTGCAGGGTGAGACACTAACCAATTCCTTGTCTTTTTAGCCAAAGTGTGAGGGAATAATTTCAGTTTCATATCATCTGGGCTAAAAGCATTCAACTTAAATGTCCCAAAGACATCTTCAAAAAATTGCAAATGTTGGTAAGGATCCTCACCTTCCTCACCTTTAAACTGTTTACCATGCAACAATTCGAGGACACTTGGGTTCACCTCATAAGCTACACCGATGGGATTAGGACCCAATGATGTGAACATTTCTCGAATAGGTGGACCTGTAAGACGCGTTGCTGCAAGTTGATAATTATGTCCATACTCAGCCATGATTCTTCTAGACTGGCAAACAACTTAGTACACAAGATTCAAACCAAAATCGGAACTAAGACCAAAAGCGTTCAGCTCCTCGGCAACAATGCCAGAAAAATCTTGATAGCCTGTCAGTGCACAGGGTCTAGTTGTAGCCATTGTTGAGGAAATCATTAACTGGTAGCTACTCGGTTGGCTGGCGAGTAGGGGATTAATAGGCTAATCGACAAGTTAATCGGCCATTTAATCAATTAATAGGCTGATTTATCAGTTTATAGGCTACTTGCTGACCCTATGAGTAGGGATTAATCGGCAAGTTAACTGGTTAATCGGACGAATTCTTGAACAGGGGTTGTAGCCTTTTCAAAGTAAGAGTATCGATCCCACAGGGAGCACAGGAATCAATCTTTGGTCCTTTGCAAGGTGCAAATAATGTGCCTAGAAATTGTAAGTGTTCCAGAATAGTAGTGATGATAATAATAAGGTTGCAAGTGTAAAGGTGAATAAATGAGCTGAAATAAATAACAAGTAAAATGACTAGACTTAAGACAAATGATTAAAAGAGTTCCCAGGGGCCCAGAATCACCACTAGTGTGCATTTACGGCGGTGCCTAAACACAATGCTATTTCGGATTCCTAAGCCACTTTACATGTTTCTCTTCGTGGGCGGAGACGGTACAGATACATGCATACCCGTGGTATCTCCATATCCCATACGCCACCACGGTTCTTCCCCTCTCTGGTTACCAAACGGTGATTAAGGGGAAAGAGGTCCCCGTGGATGCATCCAAAGTGGTATCTGTTTTACCCCCTGTTGCAACTATCCCAATCGGCTGGTTGTCCACAAGCATGTGGTCTCCTAAGCTTCTGTCCAGGTGGTTGGCCCATGGTCCACTAGTTGCACAAGGGCTAGCTTGCTCTATTAGCAAAGAGAAGAAAGTAGGCGGGTGGCTGGAGTACGTGAAACTATAGCCTCGTTAGTTCCAGCCTACAAGAGTTTAGAGGCGAGAGAGTTGTAGGTACAATTACATTTGGTATTCGGTTAACTGTGGTAGAAACTGAATCTACCGAAGTTAGTTCAATTATTAGAAATGAAAATTGAAATTACATATACCAATGACAAAAACTGAAAATTCTTTTTTCTGTTTCGACTTTGGTTCGGTTTTCGGTCCATCGGCTTTTATGCCCACCCCTACTCTTCTCCTCCTTTTTCCTAGATGGTGGCCATGACTGCTTGTGTCTTGGATGGGCTCAAACGATGAAGCTCAAGTGGAGACGCACAAGGCCTTCTTCCTTCATGTTGCATATTGAATGTCCATATATCACAGTAAAACAAACATATTGGAACATCCCTTTTTCAATTTGGAATGTTATACACTAGATCATCATTGCATATCATATTTTATTGCTTTTGGTTTGATCCTAGAAATTCTACGCAACTCAACGACCCTCGGAGAGAATTGGGGATTTGGTTATTTTCATATTTGAGTTTTCTCAAATTTTGAAAAAAAGGATCATTTGATTTTATTCATTTTATCTTCAATTATTTCTATTATAAAAATATGAGAGAGGGAATAAAATGACTTTCCCAAAAAAATAAAAAAATATTGAGGATTTAATATAAAAAATCAAATAAGATTTTATTTCGGAGTTTTGGCTATTTCATTTGAATTTAGGAAAATTGCACGTTTTTCAAAACTGCATTTTAGGGCCAAGAAAATGTTCATCTTGTTCTAAATATTTTATTTAGATGGTAAAAATTTGTTTTGACATTTTTAGATTTTTTATTTATTTTTCTAGGATTTATTTTCTGTTCGGTGGAATTGTTTAAAAAGGATTGAGCGCTCGATCGGGCCGAGGCTCACCGAGCCAAGACGTCTCCCAGCGCCACTGCCTCCCGCCAGGAGGCCAACGCCGCCGCCGACGACGACTCGGACAGAGTCCGAGCCAGACTCCTCCGCCGCCTTGCCCCTCCCCCAAGCCACCACCCCTCTTTAAATACCGCCACACCTCGCCGCCTCACCCGTCCTAGCCCTTGAACCCGCCTGCCGCCGTCGAGCCGCCCGCCGCCTAAGCCCACCGCCGCCGCGCATGCCCCGCCGCCCCGCCGCCTCCGTCGCCTCAAAAACCGCCTCGCCTGGCCGGAGCGCGTCGCCGGAGGTATGCACCGCCGCCACCGTCGGGGTCCGTTTTTTTTTTAGAAAACCTGATCCGGTTTTTTCTAGAAAACCCTATTTATTTTATTTTTTTAGATTGGTTTATTTTAAAAAAATTCAGTTTATTTATTTAGCGAACGTTCGCTCATTCGTCCGTTTTAACGGACAAATTCACCGTTTAGTTTCAGTTAACGAACATTCGTTCGTTAAACTGTTCGTCAGTTTTTCTTTTTCTCGGATTTTCCGCGATTATTTCTGATCGCGATTTCTGATCTGATTTTCGTTCTAGTATAACTTTTCGCTCATTTATCGGAATCAGGCGATTCACTCGCCTAGAATTTCGTCTCAAAACCCTCTTTCCGTTTAACCAACTCAAACAAGTTTTTGCTTCTGTAAAATTTGACTTAGATCCAGATTAGTAAACGAAGCTTGTTTCTTTCGCCGTTTGTGTTTCGTTGCTTCGTTCGATTTGATTCTTTTGCAAATCGGAGTTCTTAAGTTGAATTTTCTAGTTAGTTCTCTTATTAGTTTTACCCGTGCATTAGATGAGTACTTATTCTATGCTTGTTTGTTTGCGATAGAGTACCCGGAGTGCGCCGCTTGCTACTTCGAATCTCTAGGTTTCACGGATCATCAGCAAGGCAAGTAACACTTTGATCATACCTCTTTACTACCTAGTTTTATTGCATTAGGTCAATCCTCAAACAATTGCATGATTAGGATCTGATTAATATGTGGGTTTTGGGAAGTAGATGAGGTAGTAACTATTATCTGTTTTATTATCAAACCCTTGGAAGTTACTTCTATGTTTGCTTATTATGCCATGCTATGCTAGTAGACGTGGATTGGGTGAGTGTATCCATGACAGATGTGACATTTTTATTTAATAGTTTATTTAAGGTGGCAACTTTAATACACATCTGGGTGGATTGAGGCACTTGGGTATTCCAGCGATTGCCTGTTTTTCTTTATGGACCGCCACCCAGGCCCAAAGGGATCATGAGATTTTTCATGCTAGAAACTTCCGTGTGCAGCCACAAGCTACTATGTGCTCTAGCTTAGTTGAGTAAGTCGTGTGAACTCTTACAGTGGTAGACTAGCAGATGTAGGGGATGTAGGTTGGTACTGTCTGCCCGATCGTAAGGTGCAAACGCTTCTGAAAGACTATGTCTCGGTCATCCGTTTCTCAAACACCATGTAGTGCAAGAAATCCAACGGGGGAGATCGAGTCTTGTGGGGAAAAGTGCGCAAACCTTTGCAGAGTGTATAAACTAATCATGGTTAGCCGTGTCCCCAGTTATGGACGCTTTGAGTATCTAGTACTTGGATTATCATGTGAATCTCATCATGTTACTTTAATTAATCGTATTGGGTTTAATGATGATGCTTAATTGGGATTGAGAGGATGTATATCTTCTCAATGTTTAACAACCACCATGATAGTTAAATAAAATTTATTCCTTTGCAGTAGGGAAAAATTGGCTTTATGCAAAAATTGTAACCATAGAGCTTTCCACCAGCCATATATGCATGTAGTATAGCATATTTTTGTTCGTTACTCTCTATGTGTTATATTGCCAGCATATTCCATGTGCTGACCCGTTTTCGGGCTGCAACGTTCATGTTGCAGATTTTTCAGATGATTAGTAAGGTGCCTTAGGTCGTGGTTCTATACTCAGTGATGCCGTTGGAGTTGATGGACTCACTTATCTTCCAAGCCTTTCGTTGTTATCGTTATTAGATGGCCTTAAGCCATATTTATTGTAATAAGTTATCTTGTGAGACACTCGATGTAATAAGTGTGTGATTGCTACTCTGCTATAAATCCTTCAAGTACTGTGCGTGTCAGCATTACTGATCCAGGGATGACACTAAAGCACAGAGATCAGACTGTTTGAGGTCTGGTCGCTACACATATAAAATATATTTTTAGTCTAATTGATCTCATTTTTGAATATCTAAAAAGAAAAAGGTTGTTGATTGAACAAGCTATGGAAATTTGATAGATATCTAAACCTCTCATTCATGAAATACACGAGTTGCAAATACTTAATCCCATAGTTTGATACGATGCAAATAAGAGTAAAGCTCATAGTACGGTTGTTGAATTATCTTGTGTTAAACTTATCTTATAACTTGATTTATGAAAATAGACATAAAACAACAACAAAAATTGTTAGTCAAACAAAACTATAAGCACAAGCTAGTTACAAGAGATAGATTTTTCATAACCCACCATAGTGCCAAATGCAGGCTAAATTTGGTTTTTGGGTTCCCAGCAATATAATTTGGTTTTGAGGCTATAATGAATACACTGCTGATGAACCGACCCTCTAACCAGTTATATGTCCATTAAGGTGGCGCCTGATTCACAAGCAAGTATGACTTGGGTGAGGATATCACTAACCATGTGTTGGGGATAGATAGTTTAATCGTTTGGTTGTGAGGGATTGGGTGATTTTGATAACCATGTTTTACTATTTGGTTGAAGGAAAGAGGTGGGCTTGCTACGTCTTGAGCTTGCGTTGGTTTTCCTTGAAGAGGAAAGGGTGATGCAGCAATAGTAGCGTAAGTATTTCCCTCAGTTTTTGAGAACCAAGGTATCAATCTAGTAGGAGGCTCCTCAAAAGTCCCATGCACCTACACAAACAAACAAAGAACTCGCAACCAACGCAATAAAGGGGTTGTCAATCCCTTCACGGCCACTTGCGGAAGTGAGATCTGATAGAGATAGTATGATAAGATAAATATATTTTTGGTATTTTATAATATAGATGCAGAAGGTAAAGATGCAAATAAAAGTAGATTGAAAGCTTATATGATAAAAGATAGACCCGGGGGCCATAGGTTTCACTAGAGGCTTCTCTCAAGATAGCATAAGTATTACGGTGGATGAACAAATTATTGTCGAGCAATTGATAGAAAAGCAAATAATTATGAGATTATCTAGTCATGATCATGTATATAGGCATCACGTCCGCAACAAGTAGACTGACTCTTGCCTGCATCTACTACTATTAATCCACACATCGACCGACTCCTGCATGCATCTAGAGTATTAAGTTCATAAGAACAGAGTAACGCATTAAGCAAGATGACATGATGTAGAGGGATAAACTCATGCAATATGATATAAACCCCATCTTTTTATCCTTGATGGCAACAATACAATACGTGCCTTGCAACCCTCGCATCCTTTGGGTAAGGACACCGCAAGATTGAACCCAAAGCTAAGCACTTCTCCCATGGCAAGAAAGATCAATCTAGTAGGCCAAACCAAACTGATAATTCGAAGAGACTTGCAAAGATAACTCAACCATACATAAAAGAATTCAGAAGAGATTCAAATATTTCTCATAGATAAACTTGATCATAAACCCACAATTATCGGATCTCGACAAACACACCGCAAAAAGAGTTTACATCGAATAGATCTCCACAAGAGAGGGGGAGAACATTGTATTGAGATCCAAAAAGAGAGAAGAAGCCATCTAGCTAATAACTATGGACCCGTAGGTCTGTGGTAAACTACTCACAACTCATTAGAGGGGCTATGGTGTTGATGTAGAAGCCCTCCATGGTCGATTCCCCCTCCGGCAGAGCGCCGATGAAGGCTCCAAGATGAGATCTCGCGGATACAGAAGGTTACGGCGGTGGAAATTGTGTTTCATTGGCCCCCCAGATGTTTTCGGGGTACGTAGGTTTATATAGGAGGAAGAAGTACGTCGGTGGCCACCCGAGGGGCCCACGAGACAGGGGGCGCGCCCTATAGGGGGGCGCCCTACCCTCTCGTGGCCGCCTCGACTGCTTCTTGACTTGCACTCCAAGTCCTCTGGATCACGTTCGTTCAGAAAATCACGCTCCCGAAGGTTTCATTCCGTTTGGACTCCGTTTGATATTCCTTTTCTTCGAAATACTAAAATAGGCAAAAAAACAGCAATACGGGTTGGGCCTCCGGTTAGTAGGTTAGTCCCAAAAATGATATAAATGTGTAAAATAAAGCCCATAAACATCCAAAAGGGGTAATATAATAGCATGGAACAATCAAAAATTATAGATACGTTGGAGACGTATCAGGGCTTCGTCTATTTTGTTGAGAAGATGAAGAGTGGATGATTTTTATAGTGACCACTTTGGTTGAGCTGGTGGGATTACCCTTCTGGCATGTAATTATAGAAACATGGATATGACAAGTTTGGTAACAACACTGACTTTGAAATTTAAAGATAAACTTTAACAACGTAGCCCAACATAACATATATATCAACACCAACAATTTTGAAAATAGGAATTAAAGTTGAATTTCATAATCTAGCACTGTAGTTCAATGTCATAGACTCATAGTCCAACATCATTGAAAAGTTTCAACTATTACATGCTATGTTTAAACTAGTACTCCCTCCGTACCATAATATAAGAACGTTTTTGACACTAGTGTAGTGTCAAAAATGTTCTTATATTATGGGACGGAGGGAGTACTTGAGACATACATATGGAGCATTACATCATATTTAAGTTCTACAACCCATAGTTCAAAGTTCAGTTGACACCAAAAGCAAGTCATATAATCTAAAGCTCGTTGTTTTGGGTTATATAAAAAGAGGTCATGCAAATAGCACAAATGCCTTCAATCTTCAACCTTGCATTTTGGAAAACGTGTTCTTTACATACCTGATGGATCCATATTTTAAGCATTTTTAGAGCTTATTTTTTTACTATTATCTTCGTATATCATGTCCCATTGAGCCAATTACATGTTCATATGCATGATTTCCAGTATTTGCTCTTTTCAGCATGAGCATTGCATAAGATCTTTGTTAGTTTTTATTATTTTTAATTGTCATTACTTGTTTTGTAGGTGATGTGGACATCTCCTGCACTTAACATGATGAAAGGAACTCAAACATAGGACATCCAGGCACCGGACTTGCGCATTTTTGAGAGTGAAAAAAAATCATTTTTACAAAGTGCTCCAGATCAAGATCTAAAACCACAGGTGTGTTGGCATCATTCATACGATTCTAACAAGCCCAAGAACGTCACATTCTGAGTTCGTATGAAGAAATAGCGGTTGTTTTACTAGAGGAGTCCAGAGCCAAAGGCAGCGTCTCATACGCACCGTACTAGACAAGCCCAAAAGTTTCCCTTTCACATGGGATTCTTCATGGATTTTGTCCCCGTTTGTTCCTACAACTTCCTTGGCCTTTAGAGGATGTTTTGGGAAAGGTTTGGACTCACCTAGAGCCTTTGGATCAAAAGAGAGATGCTACCTCAATGGAGGAGGCTACAAGAGAACTATTACATATACACCATCGACCCTAGCTGTCACCATATTCTTCAACCATGAACACATCTCCACATTCATCTGATAGTCCACATCAAGCGCACTTGGGGGCAGTGCCAAGCCTCCATCACCTTCGTTGCAACCTTGGAGGAAGACCGGAAGGGAGCCGTCACCGCCGGAGGAGCGCCGCCGGTGGGTGTGGCCATGGGTCGCCGCCACTGCACCATCACCACCATCATCCGCCACGCCGCCTCCATCAACACCCCTTCTCCTCCCCCCATCACAGTCTCTATGATGGGTTGTAAACCTCCATTATGTGGTGTTATTTGAGTAATTTTTGGCTATGGATCGACCGGCTAGTAAGCAGTTATTTGATATGTGTTGTCTATCTATGTGTCTCTTCGTGTTGATTATTTACCTTTGCGATAATTTAGTGATTGGAGAAATCCGATCCATTGGTGCACGTAGTTGGAGACATTCAAATCTTTAGACTACACATGAAGTTGATAGATAGTTGTTCAAACCAATAGACCTTCCGAGTGGCAGTCGTTGATATCTTGAGGTGAACACAATTGTTCTAGGAGTCACAGTTGTCCATAAAACTTATTGCCTTCAGTCCAGTTCTCGTGACCTTAATGTCTTTCCGTTAGCCGCTGCAAGTATGGGACGGGAAGTAGGACGTTTGAGTTGTCTCGACACGTCGCGTCTTGAGAGGGAATGTTATGTGAGGGACCGCCCACCTTCTGTAGATGGCCATATCCTGTAATGCAGGTACTAACTTAGCCACAACATGGCATAGTCGAAAAGCTTAAACTCCATCTCAAGCCGGGGCCGAACGAGACTGTACCTAGACGCCAGCGATCTCACCTAAAATATCACATATTTCTCCATAGTTTATTTCCTTCATTTAGTCTATTATATTTTCTCTTCTCTCTAGTACTTAGTTCCATCCTCTCTTTCATTATTTCCAAAAGTCCCACCTATCGAGAATAACAGTTGTCGCCGCTCCCTAGGGCTTATAAGAGAGAGGGGATAACAGAGGTAGGTTTCCTTTTCGTGTGGGGACGTGAAATGTAGAGAGGGGCGTGCTTCAGCGTGGGAACGGGGGGGTGGCACACGTGTGGCTGCTCTTGTCCGCCAATTTTTTGTGGCTATCGTCAGCCAAGTTTTTGACCAACTTTTTAAATCGGGTTATCCCTAGCCATCTCACTCCCTTCCAGATGTGTGGCATCCCTAAAAAAATGACTATCCCTATCCCAATGAGGGATTCCCTGAGAAGCAAACACTCCTTAAGGCTCCAACACTCTTGTGAAAGTTGGCTTTCACCTAGCTAGCATGTTGGCTTTCATGCAAGGGTGGTTTACTGCTCCTCTACCAATGACCCATGACCATTTTTCTAGTAGATTGAATTGTAATCCATCAAGTGTTTTATGGAGACAATTTTTATTGGTATTTTTTATTCTACAAGAACATTATAGAAATTTTCACAACCTTATTAGTCTTCTATATACGAACTGCTCCGGAAGTAATTAAATTAGGATTTATGCTTATTTGTTTCAAGAGCATTGATGAATTATCCCACTACCACTTCTAGTTTCTGCTGCTGAATTGTAACATTGCTATCACTAATAGTGCATCATGGCGATCAAATGTTTTTATTTTCCTAAGGAAAGAACGTTTTCAAAAAGATATAAATCAAATATTACATCTATTGATTATTCTTCATGTGAAGTAATTTCAGATGTGCATAGATAGATATTTTCAACAGTGCACCATATCTTTCCAGCACATGGCAATACATGTAATTCATTACTTTTCGCAGCAGCACATGCCGCCACTATCTGGTGAGCAATAGCTTTTATCCTTATTGTAACCTCGCCCTACACAATAAGCCTTGCACACAATGTTGTCAGTAGGTTGGATTGGGGGCGTACAACCTTTTGCGGCTACACACAATTTCGTAAAATGCTTGTTATACCCAGACCTGTTGTACCTATGAACAATGGAGCGATAACATCGTTAGTGCATTTATATTGCATAGCAATCGATTACCAAGGTGCTTCCTTCCTTCCAGAAAATAGTTATAATTCCAACTTTATCTTAAGTCAAACTTCTTTAAGTTTGACCAAGTCTATAGAGAAAATTTCAACATCTACAACACCAAATTAGTTACATCATAAAATATGTCTCCGTAGTATATATTTGATGTCGTAAATATTAGCATATTTCTCTATAAATTTGGTCAAAAATGAAAGATTTAGGACAAAGCTAGAATTTTGATAAAGTTTTTTTTTGATAAAGCTAGAATTTTGATTAATTTAGATTGAAGAAAGTAATTCATTTTGCACATGAAAGAGAGAATAAAAACACCACGTGGCAAGCGTGGTAAAAGCATTCTATGATGACTTTTTTTTTCTGATTTAAATGTATATGGATGCATTGTAGTATGTCTGTTCACTCATTTCAGTATGTATGTTGTATGTACAAAAATATATATAATATGTTACATTTGTGAATGAAGGGAGTAGGTACCTGCTGCATGGCAGGAAATGATGGTGCTAGACATGGCCAGGAGAGCCATCAAGCACAGAACGCGAGCGTTGTCTTTGGTGCTAGTCATGTTGGCGATCCTTTTCTTTGTAGCGTTGTTGTCCTTCTGTAGCGACGATGTCACCGGAATATGGTGGCTAGTCTTTATATAGAGATCGGAGAATGGATTTAATGTCATTTATTTATTTCCTATATTAATGTGTTGGCAAATACTTACTTTATAATCAATTATTGCCTATTATATCTTCATGTATTTATCCTTTTCTTATCAAAATGTTTTAGAAGTAATTTTTACCTATTATATCTTCATGTATTAATCAGTTCCTTGTTAACACGCAGGCAAATGAGCCTCCTGGATTATGTCTTGCCTTTTTTTAGTGAGTCAATTACACCACATGTGCTAAAACTTGGCGTGAAAAATCACTGTAGTGCCAAAACTTGCGGCATACATTAAACTGGTGCTACAACTTGGCTTTGGCGTGCGTATACGATGCAAATTGCATTTGTAGACAGATACGAAGCTGATTAGGCGCGCCACATGGCATCAGGCCCGCTGCCAGTCACTCAAGGGTGGATATAGGGCGTGTGTCCTGTTATTTTTTTGAAAAACCCATCGGAACTATTTTTCAAAAATAAATTGTGGCCAACATGATTTGAACCGCGATCTGCAGCGTGGAGGCGCTCATGCCCAACCAATGCACCCAGAACAGTTTTCTATTAACGGGGATTGAAGAAGGCAGCCTCTCTTTCATAATCATAGATTTAATAATAAATTTAAAAAAGTGACCATCAGTCACGGTCCGTCCCATGTGGTGACGGTTAGCGTCTAGTGCGGAGATCGCGGGGGCGATTGTGAGGCGATCGAGATCTGGCGCCCGGTGCATTAGGGTTCCTCGTTCTCGCCGGTCTGGTCTTTGATCCCGTGTTTTTGTTCCAGCGATTGAGTTGTTTCCTTCCCATCCACCATAAGCCTTCCCCGTGCTCCCTAGGGCTCGGGGTCGTACACCACCATCAACCCTAGGATGAGACGGGGGCGGGAGGGTAGGAGGAGACGGGAAGATGGAGGGAGTTGCAGGCATGCTGAGGGGGCTGAAGTTGTCGGATGAGGAGAGGAAAGGAGTAAAGGTCAGATGCGCGCTCAAGGAGAAGGGGAAGGATTGGATGTTGCAAGCGGTAGGCAAGGTCATGTCAGAGAAGCCAGTTCATCCTGACGCCATATGCTTAACCATAGGAAAAATCTGGTGTCCGATCAAAGGCATCGACTGCAAGGAGATTGGGGTGAATCAGTTTCTGTTTACGTTCCACCAAGAGTCTGGGAAGAGGAAGGCGATCGAGGGCTGGCCGTGGATGTTTGATAAAGACCTAATCGTGGTGGAGGAGTATGTTCCGAAGAAGAGGCCCGAGGACTATGAGTTTAACAATATTCCGATTTGGCTTAGAGTGTATAACCTGCCTCTGGGTATGATGGATGTGGTCTCTGCAGAGGACATTGGCAACATTATTGGCGAGTTTGTTGAGGCAGATACAAGGACCGATGTGAGTGTCATAGAGGAGATTCTTGCGTGTTGAAATTCGCATAAGGAATGATAAACCACTCATGCGTGGCTTCACGTTGGAGGATGAGGAGAAACAGGGAAGAAACAAAAGGAGAAGGGGGCTGCTATAGGGGAGGAGGAGGAAGATGACAGGGACTGATGCAGATTTGAGTATGAGTACCTTCCGGATTTCTGCTATACTTGTGGGATTATAGGTCATGGAGACAAGGACTGCTCAATCAAAGTGAAGAAGGAGAGAAGCAACAATATGGAAGATGGCTTAAGGCTGATCTGGGTCAAAGGAGAGGTGCATCGGATGGAGTGGCGTCGAGGACTGGGGCTAGAAGTGGGGGAGGAGCTAGGAACTATGGATATAGTCGCTCAGGAGGGCGATCAGGGAACGGAAGTGACAGCCTGAATTGGAGGAAGAGCGACTCCAGGTCCAGCGATGGTGGTAGGGGAAAATGAGGGAGGAGAGGAGGTTACTAGCCCTCATAAGCAGCAGATTGCTCCAAAAAAAGGCTAGTAACCCGAGGAAGCTTGTGCTAGAGGAAGGCAGGGTGCAGAATTCTGAGGAGGAGACAGGGAAGGGAGGGAGTGCTGATGCGCGACTAGAGACGGGGAGCAAATATGCGGATATGACCGCTGAGCCGGAAAACCCACTCAAAAAGAACAGTGACAGGAACCTAAAGAACCAGCCGAGTGAGCAACAGGGGTGTGATGGCCCGAGCAGGAGTCCAGGAAGGAAGCGCTACAAAAAGAAGGGGAGAGAGCGGCCGGTGGTGGAGAACAACAAGGAGAGGGAAGTGCTGCTAGGGTTGAAGAGAGAAAGGGCGGATGAGGAGGGAGAAAATGAGGGTAAGAAGGGGAGGATGATCGAGGAGGGTAATGCTATGGGAGAGGAGTCCAACACCCTGATGGGTGCAACAATAGATGCAGAATCGGCTGGGCTGTCCATGCAGCCCCACCGGGCACAATGAAACTCATCGATTGGAACTGCCGGGGCTTGGACAATGGCCCGGCAGTTCGTAGCCTCCTCGAGTTGGGGAGGGTGGAGGAGCCGGATGTTTTGTTTTTAGCAGAGACGAAGTTGTCGGTGGAGGAACTAGAGAGATTCAGGTGGATGTTGGGAATGGCACACATGACAGCTTGGAGCTCGGAAGGAAGAAGTAGGAGAGTGGCTTTATTCTGGAGGAGAGAGGTGGATGTGTTGTTGCAATCGTACAGAAGGAGACATATCGATGTGGATGTGACAGAATGTGATGGCAGGGTTTGGAGGTTGATGGGTGTCTATGGAGAGTCCGCTGCGGATCAAAAGGTGGAGACATGGAGAATGCTAAGGCTACTGGGTCAACAACATCAGAGTAATAGACCCTGGTTATGTTTGGGGGATTTCAATGGGATTCTGTCATGGGATGGGAAGGTAGGAGGGGTTGTGCGTCCACAACGACTGCTAGATAACTTTAGGAAAGCTTTGGAATCATGTGAGCTCGCTGATCTCGGATATGAAGGTGACAAGTTCACATGGAGAAATCACAGCAGGGAGGTTGACACATACATCTGCGAGAGATTGGATAGAGCCGTTGCTAATGCCCAATGGTGCGAGTGGTTTCCGGAGTTCACTGTGCTAAATGGCACCCCTCGCCACTCCGATCACAGACCGGTCATCGTATGTACTAAAGGAGAGAATAGAAGGGAGTCAGGGGGCGATAGAGGGTTTCGGTTTGAAGCTTGGTGGTTGAAGGAGGACGAGTGTAGCGAGCAGGTTCAAGCTGATTGGGAGGAGGGGTGTATGGAGGGAAGCGGAGGAGTGATGGCTGGGCTGCGGTGTGTAGCTAATAGGATGACGAGATGGGGCAAGGAGGTGGCCGGGGAGTTGGAAGAGCGGTTAAAACACGCCCGCCGCGCGCCTCGAAACTTGCATGAGGGCTTCGGTGAGCGAAGCAAAGGTGCGGGAGGAAGCAAAACTCAGATGCCAAGTAGAGAAATTGGAGGAGAAGAAGAACATTAAGGCAAAGCAAAGATCCCATGTGTCTTGGTTGAAGGATAGTAATAGAAGCACGAGATACTTCATGGCAGTGGCGTCGTCTAGAAGAAAGATGAATAGGGTGAAAAAATTGAAGAGGGAGGATGGATTGGAGGTGCAGGAAGGAGAGGAGCTTAATAACTTTGTTTGTTCTTACTTTTAGGAGATGTTCTCTTTGGTCCAAGGAAATCGCACAGCCGAGCTGATTGAGAAAGTCCAGCCCCGTGTCACACATACGATGAGATCCATCCTAGAAGCAGAAGTGACCAGGGGAGAAGTGAAGGCAGCTCTGGATCATATTGGCGACCTCAAGGCACCTGGCCCGGACAGGATGCCTTCCATTGTGTACAAGAAACATTGGCATTTCATGGGGGATAAGGTAGTCGAAGAGGTGCTTGCGGTCCTAAATGGAGGAGCAATGCCAGAAGGGTGGAACGACGTTGTGGTTGTTTTGAGTCCTAAAGTAAAAAACCCTAGTAGGATCAAAGATCTAAGACTGATAAGTTTGTGCAATGTGGTGTACAAATTGGTGTCCAAAGTGATCTCCAACCGGCTAAAGTTGGTGCTTCCGGATATGATCTCTGACAATCAAAGTGCATTCATTTCGGGTCATTTGATTACAGACAATGTCCTTATTGCATATGAAATGTCACATTTCTTGATGAATAAGAAGAAGGGGAAGGAGGGTATAGCAGCAGTAAAGGTGGATATGAGTAAAGCCTATGATCGCGTGGAGTGGAACTTTTTGCGGGCGATGCTTGTCAAGCTTGGGTTTGGGGCTCGATGGATTGATTTGGTAATGAACTGTGTCACTACTGTCAGATGCCAGATTAGGATCAATGGAGCTCTTACATCACAGTTCACCCCCTCCAGAGGCTTTCGCCAAGGCGATCCAATTTCGCCCTACTTGTTCGTCATTTGCGCTGAAGGTCTATCTTCGCTGTTGCATGACGCCGAAGCCTCCGAGAGGGTGAGCGGGGTTAAGATCTGTTGGACAGCACCAGTCGTTTCACATCTTCTATTTGCCGATGACTCGATGATGTTACTAAAGGCCAAGCAAGAGGAAGCCCAAGCTTTGAGGGAGATCTTGGATCTTTATGAAAACTGCTCCGGACAGTGCATCAACCTAGAGAAATCAGCAATAATGTTTAGCCCCAACACGGGGAGTGAGGTGAAAACTGTTGTGAAGGATGCCCTACACATTCAGAGTGAAACATGGAATGATAAGTATTTGGGGCTGTCGGTTCATGTTGGGAAATCGAGGAAGAAGGCATTTGCTTTTGTCAAAGGGGCTATGACGGGCAGAGTCTATGGGTGGAAGGAGAAGCTTATAGCTAAACCAGGGAAGGAGGCGTTGTTCACTACGGTTGCACAAGCAATCCCTACTTTTGCTATGTCTTGTTTTTACCTCACTAAGTCTTTTTGCGAGGAACTTAGTTCGCTTTTATGCAACTACTGGTGGATCCAACAAGACAAGGAGAACACTACACATTGGATTGGTTGGAAGAAACTCATATTGCCAAAGGCCCGGGGGGCTCGGTTTCCGAGACATGCATGGGTTCAACCTTGCTATGCTGTTGAGACAGATTTGGAGGCTCATTCAATCACCGGACTCGCTGTGTGCTCGTATCCTGAAAGCCAGATACTATCCGGGTTATTCTCTCTTCGATGCAAACCCTAGAGAGGGGATCTCATATTCTTGGAGGAGCTTACTTCATGGTCTCGACCTGTTTCACGAGGGATATATTTGGAGAATTGGGGATGGGACTCAAGTAAATATTTGGTCTGATCCGTGGCTTCCACGATCGTGGTCTAGAGGAGTCATCACACCACGGGGACAGTGTCTGCTGGAGTGGGTTAGTGACCTAATCGATCCAGCGACCGGCTAGTGGGACGAACAGCTCGTACGTGACACCTTTTGGACCGATGATGCAAAACATATTCTGCTTATTCCCCTACGAGAAGGAGTTCATGACTTTATTGCATGGCACTATGACATGAAAGGTATCCACTCGGTTAAAAGTGCATATAAACTCCAAGTCCAGTTAGAGAGGATGACAAAGGATAGAGGAGCGGGAGGGAGCTCGACCAATCCAGGGAATCTGAATGAGACCAAGGATGACTCATGGAGACGACTTTGGAAAATGCCATGCCCCCGCAATATCCAGATGTTCGCTTGGAGGGTAAAACACGTGTCTCTTGCTCTTCGGACCAATGTTGCAAGGAGGGGTATCCCCATTGCAGATACGAAGTGCCTCTTCTGTGCACGAGCTGACGAGGACAGGGCTCATCTCTTCATCAAGTGCAAAGAGGTAAAAGAAGTATGGAGGGATCTTACTCTTGAAGGAGAACGCATGCAGCTAGAGAAAATTGGGTCTGTGCATGCAATGTTCGACTATCTTTGGGGGCTAGATGAGGAAAAACGACTACACATCCTCACCTTCTGGTGGCTATGGTGGTCTAATAGAATAAGCTCAGGCAAGGAAAGCTGCCAACCTCGGCCCAGGATATCGCGCGGCAGTCGAGAGCCAATGTGTTGGAGTACTGGGGAATCTTCCGACAACCAACGGCCAAACCGCAACCGGACAAGTGGAGGCCACCGAAGGAAGCAGACTACAAGATTAATGTCGATGGATCCTTTGTGTCGGGCCAAGGTCATGCAGGATGGGGTGTCGCGGTGAGAACAAAGGAGGGAACACTTGTTTGCGCCAGGGCAGGAAGACAAGAGCATGTCACTGATGCATTCGCTGCGGAGACAATGGCCATGTCGCACGCTATCAGCACAGCAGCCGATCTGGGCATCGTTTCTGTTGAGCTGGAGACGGACACGCAGCTTCTGGCCGAAGCCCTCGACATGCACAAAGTGGACTCCTCGGCGTATCCTGTGGTTATTGAGGACATGAAGTACCAGCTCAAACTTTGGTTTTCCAAATTTACTCTCACTGTTTGTAGACGCACTGCAAATTCCGTAGCCACGATGTTGGCCGTGGGTGTAGCCCAAACGTTCATGGGATGGGAGTCCGATGTACCTGCCCAGGTGGGCGTTGCTGTCTTGGGCGATATGCCTAGGCTCAGTTAAGTAATAAAGCTATGCTTTGCTCTCAAAAAAATTAATAATATTTGAGATGTATACTACCACGTATTAGTGTATGAGACGTATCTGCAGCCGGGTTGTATGATGTATTTTTACTTTGTCACAAAAAATAATTATATCTCTACTCCTAATGGAGCAGCTGGTAGTCTCGCTTCCAGGTTTTTTTTCGTCCCACCTCCCATGGTTTTTTTTGGTACCTCCACCCACCTTCGCTGGGTTTTTTCGTAGATTTTTTTTCGTCCCTTCCCACCACTTCATCGGTTTATTTTCGCGTCACCTCTCACACAACGAAAGAAATCTGAACAGATCAGAACTTTCCATACTGGCGCAAGTTATTTAGTAATGTAGAATCAATCACGAACAATCTTTAAAGATCAAATCTAAATTAATTAATCTTACCTTAAATCACTCAATCACATTAATTAGAAAACAAATATTTCATTTCCAGAAAAATCGCTCAATCACATTAATCTTACCTTAACTCACGGATGGTAATCAATCTCCAAACAAAGAAAACAATACATCGAGGGAGCAATAAATAAACTCTCTTTCTTATGACATGTATATGATCTTCCCTTCCCTCTCCATTGTCGAGCATTCTTGATTCTCGAGGCCGAGGCTTGGGCTGCGTCACTGGGTTGCGACGGTGCCGGAGGACGAGGACGGCGAGGCCGGGTGCCGCGGCACCGCGTTGGCCGCGACCGGTGAAGGGGGCGAAGAAGGGCGGCTTCCTGCCCCGCCTGTGGCCCCGGAGTTGGTGCGGTGGAAGCGGCACTTGAAGGACCCGGTGTGGGTGGCCGGCGCGCAGACACACTTGGAAGCGGGCTCGTGGCCCGCGCCGGACGGCACCGACCCGGGCCACCTCCTCCGCGTATTCTTGGAGTTGTGGCTGGCCGATTTACATGAAATTAATTCCCTCAGTTGTGGTGGCAAATATAATACATATAGTCCATGTTGTTATGCATGCACTAGCGCGTGTGTGTGTGACATAGATGGATTATGGTCCCGTATCCAATAAGATGGATATATGTGTGTGTGTGTGTGTGTGTGTGTGTGTGTGTGTGTGTGTGTGTGTGTGTGTGTGTGTGTGTGTGTGTGTGTGTGTGTGTTAGAGAGAGAGGGGGGGAAGAGTGAGGAAGAGGGAGGGAGAGAGTGTGTGTGTGAGGATTTAATGGTAAAAAAGGTCATCAATGTCACTTGATATATATAAGAATATTAATATTGAACTCTTAAAGTTAATGTGGCCCCGTTATATCTTTATATTTACTAGTTTTGGTTACATAAAACTGGGAAAAGGAGTATATTGTCAAAACAAGTGTTTGAACGAACATATGTATTTTACTAGTCTTGTCTCGAATATTGCCACTAAAATTTGAAGTGCTTTCTAGTATGGAGCCAGCCATTGACTTGACGATCAATATATCCAACTGACCTTGCATTGCATGATTACCAGTAAACAAAAAAAATTGGTATATTTGCAAATGTACATTATATATCGAGGCGGACTTATGCCAGCTGGAGACCCTAAACCATTTTGCAGTGCTATTTTTTTTAAAAAAACTATACGTAAATTAGAATCTTTTTATGGATATGTAAATCATAATCGTGTGTCATGCTTTAAGATTTTAAAAAAAAACTATGTATTTTAATAAATGCTTACATAAGTTTAAAATGTTCACAAGTTTTTTTAGAAACAAATCTTCACAGTTTACCAAAATATTAATGTAGTATATAAAAGTGTTCATGCTTTAATATTTTTTCTTTATATTTTAATAAATGCTTATATAAGTTTATAAATCTTCACAGTAACGAAATACCCATGTAGTCTATAAAAGTGTTCATGTTTTACGAAACATATATTCATATTATGTAAAACTCGTTGGCTAGGATTCAACAATGACATGTAGTCATCAGGTGCGCGTAGCCACCACCCCACCCGACAGCATTTTTTTTCTTCAGAAATTTATAAAATATATGTAAATTATAATCTGATATTATAAATTGTAAATTATATAATTATGCCCATAATAATTTTCATATTCAATGAAAATATCAAAGTATTTTTTTCTACATATTTAAATAAAGATAATATATATTTAAAATTTGCATGCTTTAATAAAATATTTATTATTATAGAAGTGTTCATTTTTATTCTGCAGTTTATTTTGTTTATAAATAATGCACAATTATAATTTACATATAATTTATATTTTTTTAACAAATAACAGTGCAAAATGGTCAGTAGGGTGTCGAGCCCACTTAAGGTCTACCCAATATATAGTGTATATCCGTTTGGCAAAAAACACATATTTGACCTAAGGACAAAAAGAATTCACAATCTGAACTCCTTTCGAAAAAATTGCACCGAGCTGACCGTTTCGAGTGGCGCCCGACAGATAGGCGCCACACTATACTGTGCAGCACATGTAGCTTAGGCGCCACACGCCGGTCCAGCATGGCAGCCCGGGCCCCACTCCTGGTTGTGCAGCGCCTAGCTGAAAGGAGTTGCACAATGTAGTGCAGCGCCTAACCGAAAGGAGTCGCACTACCTTATATTAAAATTATTGTAACTTTTAATCCGTGCATCCGATGAAAAAGTGCCTTATATGAAAGTTGTATATTTTTCCGTGTTCTACGCAATGGTGGCATTTTCATCTATGTTAGGATCAATTTGCTTGATGAAAACCTTGTTGCAAAAGTGCATCATAATATAACTGACAGAATCTGTTAAAATTTACAAACTTGGCATGATGATAGCCATTCACCTATAGCCCTGACACGTTTTCAGCCTACATGAGTTTTGCACTGCATAATGTGTACTTTCACGCCATGCCTATGCTTGCCATGTTAATCATCCTTAACATGATCATTTCTTGGATCTAAGTGACTAACATGATATAAGTGAACTTCTGTTACAGAAAGTTACATTTTGTAAGATCCATAGTAATTAATCCTGACATCATATGAATATGATCTAACTATGAAAGATGGAAAATTTTATGTCTACCTTAAGTCTATGTCATTTTCATACCCACTAAATATTTGCATCACTATGTTTTGAGATACTAAAGTAACTAAGGCAATGTTCTGCCAGATTGACATGTTAATTTCACCAAGTCACTGGATGTCACCAAGCCACGACCGTGCTGATAAAATGCAAAGTTCTGCCACTTGGGTTCAACTTGTCAGCCGCCTTTTGTGCGGCCGCCCACTTCTGACAATCTTTGTTGATTGCCGACGGAGCGAAGATATCGGTCGGAGCGGTCAATTCTACTCTTGTTGTGTAGATCAAAGTGCTCCTTCATCCGGTTCCAATAAACATCTCTACTTTGATCACCTCCAACGGATGGATCTTTCGACCCTTGCAACCAAGTATTGCATAGTAAGACGTCTTCTTCATTGGTGTAGTTGCCTCCGCTTCCTTTCGGTGCGTCGACAATGCCCTCACCATCCTCGTCCACCTCGAACTCACGGTCATCGAAATGCATGTCATTGATTTGAGACCAATGCGAATTGTTGGAGCCAACACCCATAGTTGACATATATGCCTCATCGTTGAAGCTACAAAGTATATACAATGAAGCAAATAAGCTATCTATACGTGTGCATTCAAAAAATCACAACAACAAAAAGTTGGCAAAATTTTATTACTTTGGGGCATTTCCTCGAACACCTTGTGCGCGTCAACCGCCGGCTCAATAAGTGAGCTCGTCGGCGCTTCGGTAGCTGCCGCACCCGTCACACACCCTGCAAGCTTCTTCCTCGACGGCTTCGAAGAGCCGGAGCCGTCCGCCGCCTTGTTCTTCTTCGGTCTTTTTTTTAAAATAATACATTTTTTTAATAAAATTTGAAAAATAATACACAGTTTTGAGAAATTACGGAAATAATACGGCATCGGCTTCCGTGGGATCAAGCGTCGATCGGCTTACCGCAGCCGATTGGGTCGATCGGCTTACCCCCCAGCCGATCGGCCATAGTGCCTCCGCGATGTATGGCCAGCCAGCCAGGTTGCATGCAGTCGGCCAAGAGAAGGCCGACAGGCCGGCCTGTCGGCTTCGGCCTAGCCGATAAGTGGCTGTATGGATGGGGTGCTGCGTGTGATGGATGGATGGCTGCGCGGGTTCGCATCCCTCCCTGCCTGCGATCTGCTTAACTAGTTGGGCTGATTGATTCCAGTATTGCATGGCATATGCATGCACGTGCAGATGCATGACAAAACCACCTACGTACCTAGCACAGGATCATGACTTAGTACAGCCAGTGAGTACGCGCATGACCTGGCCGGGTTGTACGTGATCCCAGGACCCGGTGTATATACACTGCATCGAATATGTGTACATCGGCCGGCCGTATATGCTTACGCGAGTACCCGAATACCCGTATGCCTGGCTAACCCTGGACTCAAATTAGTGGCTGGGCCACCCGCGAACGGCTGCACACACAAACCCACGGCCTGCTGCGGGGTACTATGGGCATGGGCTGAACCATACGGCAGCGGCGTGTACATGCACCAGCCCAGGACTCAAACCCACGTACGATTGCATGGCCATGCTCCTATCGGCTTACCGGATGCCGATTAGTCCCAATCAGCTTCCCATAAGCCGACTGGACCCTCTGCCAGCGGTCCATAGGCCTATCGGCCATCCCTAGGTCGAAAGGCCACTAATCGGCCTGCTGTTGGCTGATTAGGCCCAGTCGGCCTGCTGTGGGCTGACTAGGCCCAGTCGGCCAGCAGATGGCCGACGGTGTATTATTTTTAAAATTTTTGTATCCAACGTAATATTTATGAAAATTAAATAAAAGAATGTATTATTTAAAAAAAATTAGCTTCTTCTTCGCGGATGCCTTGCACTTCTTCGGCCGCGCCGCATTTGGGAGCTTTGAGAGGGGGGCACGTGGCTTCACGGCGGGTTAGATCATATTCATATGATGTTAGGATTAATTACTATGGATCTTACAAAATGTAACTTTCTGTAACAGAAGTTCACTTATATCATGTTAGTCACTTAGATCCAAGAAATGAACATGTTAAGGATGATTAACATGGCAAGCATAGGCATGGCATGAAAGTACACATTATGCAGTGCAAAACTCATGTCGGTTGAAAACGCGTAAGAGCTATAGGTGAATGGCTATCATCATGCCAAGTTTGTAAATTTTAACAGATTCTGTCAGTTATATTATGATGCACTTTTGCAACTGGGCTTTCATCAAACAAATTGATCCTAACATAGATGAAAATGCGACCATTGCGTAGAACACGGAAAAATGTACAACTTTCATATAAGACACGTTTTCATCGGATGCACGGATTAAAAGTTACAACAGTTTTAATATAAGATAGTGCAACTCCTTTCGGTTAGGCGCTGCACTACACTGTGCAACTCCTTTCAGCTAGGCGTTGCACAACCAGGAGTGGGGCCTGGGCTGCCACGCTGGACCGGCGTGTGGCGCCTAAGCTCCAGGCGCTGCACAATATAGTGTGGCGCCTATCTGTCGGGCGCCACTCGAAACGGTCAGCTCGGTGAAATTTTTTCGAAAGGAGTTCAGATTGTGAATTCTTTTGGTCCTCAGGTCAAATATGTGTTTTTTGCCTATCCGTTTAGTATGAAAACTGTTCTTGGTCCATTGGTAAGGCAGACGTGCATCCATGCTGCAGAGCACGGGTTCAAAATCAATCAGCCACCATTTTTGCACATAATTGGCTCGCTGACACATGAACTGACACGTGGCAGTAGCCTTTTTGCGAGAAAAATAATTTCGATGGGATTTCACAAAATAACAGACCACAAGCCCTATCTCTACCATTCAATGGCTGCCAGTGGGTCCCATGCCATGTGGCGCACCTAGTTAGCACTGTGTCTGTATACAAATGCGATTTGCACTGTATATGCACGTCAAAGCCAAGTTGTAGCATCAGTTCAATGTATGCCGCAAGTTTTGGCACTAAAGTGATTTCTCACGCCAAGTTTTAGCACCAGTGATGTAATTGACTCATTTTTAATTATCTCTACTACTAAGAGCATCTCCAACAGCCGCGCTAAACTAGCGCCGCGCCGCAAAATAGGTCGTTTTAGCGCGCGCGCAACGCGTCAGGTCGCTCCAATGCGCAAAAAAAACGGCGCGCTAAAACGGGTTGGTCGCATGGTCAAAACACTTACCAGCTGGCGTATTTGGCGCCCACTACAAAGACGCGGCACACTCGAAGGCCGCCAAGCACTTCCTCTCCCGCTTCCACCCCGTCCGGCCACCGCCGCGCCAGCGCACCCCGGCGACCGTCTCAGCTTCCTCGACCTATCCTCAGCGCCAGCGCTTCGCCCATCCTCCTAGTACCGCCGGCGCAAGCGCGCCTCCGTCGCCAAGGAACAGCGCCGAAGGCCACTGCCAGCGCCAGCGCCAAAGGTGTTCGACAAAACGCCTACAAGGTATGTATTGCTCAAACTTCATGAATTTGGTGCATGTTTTGAATTGTAGTTTTATAGTATAGTATTGAACATTGTAGATGAGTTCGTCAGATGATTCTTCCAAGAAGAATTTGATATGGAAGAGGAGGAGGATCTTGCAATGATCGTAGCTATGCATATCAATAAAAACCGAAGCACGGTGGTTCGGTTATGGGTCGGGAGAAAATTTGAAGAGATAGGATTGATGCCCATAACAGATTGATGAAGAACTATTTCGTGGAGAATCCCACATACCCGAGTCGTATTTTAAATGCCGCCGTTTAGGATGAGCACCGACTTGTTCAGCGCATTGCGAGAAACTAGCGAGCCATGACCGATTTTTCCAGCAAAGGAGGAATGCCGCCCGAGAGCTCGGGCATAGCACTTTTCTGAAGGTGACAGCCGCTTTGCGTATGTTGGCATACGGTATCCCGGCTGATCTAGTTGATGATCATTTGGCTATGGGTGAGAGCCAAGCCATCATGTGTGTCAAGCACTTTGAAGTGGGAATTGTGCAAGTGTTTGGCGAGGAGTATTTGAGATCTCCCACTGCTGAAGACGCTGCAAGGCTATTGGCGATGAACAAAGCGCACGGCTTTCCTGGCATGCTTGGCTCAATAGATTGCATGCATTGGAGTTGGAAGAATTGTCCAAAGGCATGGCATGGGCAATTCCACGGCCAAAAAAAGGGTTCCACTATAATCCTTGAAGCGGTGGCCGATCAGGAGACTTGGATTTGGCATGCATTCTTTGGAATTCCTGGATCTTTGAATGACATCAATGTTGTCAACCGGTCACCACTAATGAATAAGATTGCAAACGGTGAGTTGTCACCTGTGCAGTTTGTAGCAAATGGTCGTACGTACAACTATGGCTATTATCTAGCGGATGTCATCTATCCAAAGTGGTAAACCTTCGTGAAGCCGTTGAAAAAACCGGAAGGTAAGAAAAATCTTGATTTCCACAATGCTCAGGCGGCGGCTAGAAAAGATGTGGAGAGAGCATTTGGGATTTTGCAAGCCCAATTTGCTATTGTGAGAGGACCGGCAAGATTTTGGGATCAACAAATGCTTTGGTACATCATGAATGCTTGTGTGATCATGCACAACATGATCATCGAGAATGAGCGTGGCCAGGATTTAGACTACTCACAGTATGAGCTCTTGGGACATCCCGTGCGAGTGCGGCGGAGGGCTGAAAGGGTAGCCCGTTTTGTTGCCTCCTATCATGCCATTCGGCGTCCCGCAATGCACAATGAACTTCAGAATGATCTAATTGAAGAGTGGTGGGCTTGGCATGGACGGCAAAGAGCATGATGATATCTGCACTCGACATTGTATTGTTCATGAACTATTTGTTGTGTTGTAATGATTTATTTTGAACTATTTGTTGTTTTACCGAACGATAAACTATTTGTTTGAGTTGTAATGATTTATTTTGAACTATTTGTTGTTGATTTATTTTGTTTGTTTGATCATTTTTGCTCATCTTCTTTGAAATGTACATGTGGTTTGTCTTGGCGCTGCTGGCTGTATTTTTTATTCTCTTTGAGCAGCGCTGGCAGCGCCGCTTTATAGCGCCGCTTGCTTTGGAGCCAGCTTGATAGTAACATAAAAACCAGCCATTGTAGCAGCTAAACAGGTTTTTTTGTGCATGACGCTTTAGCGCTGCTGTTGGAGATGCTCTAAAGGGACGTTGGTTGATTTCGCTTACATCGCTTTCACCCCCTCCCATCGATACATTCCCTCTCCCACCCTTTTGTTCAAGCCATGCGATAACCACATATTTTTTTCGTTAACAAACCCCGACCTCCTTGTTTATGGGGATAGAAATCTCTCGCAAATAGATCAATACTAATCAAATAGCAAGAAGTCCCTTAGAAGCAAACAATAAAATCAACCCATTTAGTTGTGCCTATACAATCTCAATCACATCATATATTTCCGTACATTTTGCATATGAATTCCCTTCCCACAAGATATCTCAATCTCAAACTAATCATTTTTTTCTAGATTGAACCATCAGAATAAAGTTTGTCCCCCTTGCAACGCACGACTACTTAGCTAGCTACCAATGAATTTGCATTGATAATACTTAATCACAAACAACTAAAATGATGAGAAATATAACATTAAAACATAAATTTTAAGCCTATAAAACACACAAAATTCAAAAGAAGGGAGATAATAGTTTCATAAAAAAAGAAGAAACACCACCTGGTACGTGAAGCTGTCCTAAGAACTGGAAATACGAATGAAATAAAACTTAGTTTTCTAGGAAACCAGTTATTATTAAAACCAATGTTTCTGGTTTTTTAAATAGTTCTAAAAAGGAAATTAATGTGAATAAACTAGGGAAACAAGATACATTAGAAATCAGCAAATTCCTAGGGAAGTTAGGGGAAAACCTTCATTGAAATTCATGGTTTTCCCGCAAGAAAATGTGGTAGTATTTCAGAAATTTTTGTGTTTTTTTGGTCTATTGCTTGATCTCTTTCAAAGTTTCATATATTTTATTGCTAGTTTCGTTTGTCCACTGGATGCCATTTGTGCAAACCATAACCACGTCATAATCGACATTATCCTTTACATATATAAAACCAAGTCTGCAAAGAACTAAGATTTGAGAGAGCAAGATATTCATTTTGGAGTCATATAATAAAGTTGAATGAGTTGTGCTCAGATGTTCAGACACAAGGTAATTGGACCTTTCCCCACTATAATCAAAACCAACGCAACGGTGTGTTTCCATGCTTACATGGACCGTATAACATGCAAAGAAAAATGGAAACTGTTCGGTTTTAGCGTTAACTGATTAATTTAGACTTCACGAGTATTTGAGAGACCAAGACTAAACGAGTGTTTTTGTTTCTTTTCATTTTGTAAAAAAATATATGTAAAATGATGATCTAAACGCTCTTATATTTCTTTACCGAGGGAGTACTAAACTTCACAAAACCAATATTTCGAGACACAACTAGCGAACAACAAGTACTGCTCTTCCGTCAATTAATTCTGATCGAAGGGTGTACATTTTATGTTGAAAAACCTCTGTGGCCAGGGCGTCGGCGGAACCGGTGCGCTGGACGCGTCCACGCGCGCACGCTTCTAGCGAAGCAACTGCCGACACACGTACGATGCGGGGCCATCTACGTTGCATATCTTCTCTTTCTTCCACCTCCCGCATCTTCTCTCTCTCTCTCCCATCGCACATGCTGCCCCCATGCACCTGCTGCTCCTCCGCTTCTTCCTCCCCCTTCTCTGCAGCACGCGGCCGCACATCTCAGGCTCTCCCCCGTCGCTCCCCTCACTACTAGGAAAATGCTTATAGATAGAAGTTTACCAGTAGCGAGTTTTTGTGACCCCACGCTACTAGTAATTACCAGTAGTGTTGTGTAGAAAACACGCTACTACTAACATATAGCAGCAGCGTTTGTCTGCTTGGGCCGCGCTACTGTTACATGGGCCGCAGGGCAACATCTGTAGCCCACTTAGCTGTAGCGTTTGTTATGAAAGGGCGCTACAGCTGGTGGGCTTAGCAGTAGCGTGGTGCTCCAACCAGCGCTACTATTATAGCTAAAGAAAACCGGCCCGCGAGCGCCCCTGCACCCTCCTCGTCTCACACAATCGATCCCCTTCGCCCGACGACGATGCCGCCGCGGTTAGGGTTCGTCCCCGGCCGCCTCACCCCCGTCGACGGTGTCGTGCGCCGCCACCACGCGCGATCGCCTCTTGCTTCCTCCGACGCTCCAACCCCGTAAGTCCCCCTCTCGATCTCCTCCTCCCTGCGCGCCACAGTAGCTCCTCTCGATATCTCGGTTAGGGTTCGTCGTAGGGGCTCCAATCGATTTGCCGCGGCGGCTCGCCATGTTTTGGGATTTAGGGATTGCACGGTGGCTCCGCGCTTCGATTCATGGCTCCAATCGATCCTACTGTTAATTAGTATCACATATGCATCTCTAGATCCTACTGTTAATTAGTATCACATAGGGGAGAGAGTAGAGGATTTGGGTTGGTTGTTGCTGACATGATTTGGCATTGGATTGGGCTGGCTCATTTTTGATTTTTTGCTTTGTGGTTGGGCGGTTTAGACTTTTCTGATGTGATGTTATGGATTGCTTCTATAGGAGTGTAAGTGCTCGGAAAAATAGTTAATTTGTAAGTGCTATACTCAGAAATCATCAAGATTTAGGATTACTGATATGAGAAGGGGGTAGTTTATTTAGTGTGCTTTGTTGTATTAACGAAGATGAGATGAGATCAAAGTATTGTTATGTTTTGCCATATATTTGTTTGTTACATCTCTAGATTATTGAGCTACTAGTATTGTTTAACCTTGTGTTTAGTGCAAATTTCATGCTGATAGCGACGCTTCATCTGAAGAGTTGGGGACATTAGTTTACTAGATTGCTAGCTTTCTTGGTATGCTTCGTTGGCAATTTGCTGACAGGATTCTAATTTTGTTTGAGTCCGCGACAGAATAAGTTTGACACAGATTTGAGGTGCGCATGAAACTCTTGTGTTTTATCATACAATCACTATACTTTTGCAATTTGTGATTGTTGGACTGAACTTTATGTTTACTTTTTAGTTGTTATTTTGCTTGCCATGTGAACTCTAGCTATGAAAACTTTATGTTTACTTTTTGGATCGTTAATCCTTTAATCATATTGCTTTAGGGAAATGGCGCCACCACCACCACCACCACCATGTCAACCGTGCAAGTCAAGGTGCGCCAGCAGCCTTGCAACTGGCACGCTGTTTGGCATCTGCTTTGAGTCTAGTTTTCTTCATGCGGCGGTAATAAATTATATGAAACTAGTAACTACTATTTTGTTTTTAGTGTTATTGGCATTAATGCATCGTGTATATATCATTTTGCTTTTTGTACATAGATCGTCCCATGCAATGTGAGGTCAGAATTCAACAATCTGACTGGAGACTCTGTGACATTTGAGGCTCCTGGGGACCCCTACGCTATGGAGATCGAGAAAGGACGAAAGATGACGCGGGTGGGAGGAGATGGATGGGTCCATTTCATCGACAACATGCGTATCACCAGTGGTGAGTTGATCAGCTTCTCCTTCAGAGCTGAAAGACCCAAGCTGGCCATGATTTATATCAACAAAGCAGAAGATTATGAGGATGATGAGGATGATGAGGATGATGATGACCCACTCGGTGATGCCATCGTAACTCAAAGAATGAAGTTGAGCGAGGAGGAGGTGTGCAATCTTTGGGACATCATTCTGCCACGTGCTGACTTCGTCGGGGTGCCATTCGTGACCCGTCTGACAAGTACCATGGTTGATCGGCATATGATGGTATGTTGCATTTACTGTAGTTTTTAGAGTAATTTGATGATATGCTTTATTGGTATACTTAGTGTAGAGTCTGATGATAAATATGCATAGCGAATCTTATATGCTTTATTGTTATACTTTAGCGTAGAGTCCGATCATATATATGCTTAGTGAATCTTATATGCTTATTGAATCTTATATGCTTAGTGAATCTTATATGCTTTATTGTTATACTTAGTGTAGAGTCCGATGATATATATGCTTAGTGAATCTTATATGCTTACTGGATCTTATATGCTTAGTGAATCTTATATGCTTTATTGTTATACTTAGTGTAGAGTCCGATGATATATATGCTTAGTGAATCTTATATGCTTTATTGTTATACTTAGTGTAGAGTCCGATGATATATATGCTTAGTGTAGAGTCCGATGATATATATGCTTCGTGTAGAATGTGTGAGACTACTTATTAATTGGTATGTTCTTCTTATTCAGAAATTGTCAAAGAGCCTATCTCAGAGTTGTGGTATCAAGCCTGATGAAGAAGGCTCTGCTGGAATATGCCTTACCACAAGGGGCTCCGTCACCACTTGTGCGTACGGCGTGGACACGGACGGTCGCACACACTTCAACTCGATTGGGTGGAAGAGCTTCCTCGTCGGCAAGAATCTTCATGTTGGACAGGCAATCCTAATTACTATCAGGAACACCCACCGCCCAGGCTTGAGGATGATGGTCGTCATCGACATCATCTAGAACTTCATATGCATGTGTGTGGCTGTTGAACCATATATATGCTAGTATGACTACCTAGTAGACTTATCAACTATGATCTATCCATGCATTGTTGACTACTATACGAGTTTGTGAGATTGTGTGGTTATATTAAATGTGGTACTGTCGTTAATGTTTGTGAGATGGTTCTGTGAACTTAGTTTATTTGCACTGGACTTGTCTTGATTTCCATGAATATTGCACCTGACCGCTTTTTTATTTATTTTTATTTCTATTTGCCTAGTTGTAGCGTGGGGAGAAAATAGGGCGCTACTACTACGTGATGATAGTAGTAGCGCTGGTGGAGGAAGCAGCGCTACTAATAAGTATTTTAGTTGCAGCGCTTGTTCAGAAACGCGCTATTGGTAAATAATAGCTGTAGCGCCCTAGCAGTAGCACGGGTGCCCGCGCTACTGGTATGTAAAAAGCCAACGCCACTAGTAAGCTTTTCTCTAGTAGTGCCTCCCCATGCTACAACCAAGCGCCAAGGCCCAACGGCGGTCCAAGCTTCCTTGTCGGGCTTCTGCAGCCGGTGGTGGCGCTCCAAGCGACGACCTTTTTTTTGCTTCAACCGGAACAATGTTGTGAAACGAATACGAGGGCAGTGCTACAACCGGCAAAGTCGGAAGCTACAACAGGCTTTGGTGAAAACTACAATCGAAGAGTAGAAAGCTACAACCGACCACAGTGCACGGGCAAAAGCTGGAACCAGAGACAAAAAAAATTACAACAACCAATACGAGTGTTGCAACCATTGATAAAAAACTTCAACCATTAACAGGTGAAGCTTCAACCAGCCGCTGTCAAACTCAAAGTTGCATCTGTTACGAAGAAAGCTTCAACCTTAGGTGGAAAAAGCTTCAATTGAAAGATATACAAAGTTTCAACCGGGCACTGTAAGACGAAAAAAGCTGCAACTATTTACAGAATAAGCTTCCATTTTTGTGAGCACGGTGGAGGAATAAAAGCTTCAATGAACACGGTGGAAAGCTTCAATCCGCGAAAAAAGCTTCAAACAACTTAGGAAAAGTTTCAACCGGTGTGAGAAAAAGTTTCAACTGACGCGCCAATGGCGCGGGCGACGACATTGAGAGCTGCGGCCGGCGACACGACAGTGCATCGATGGGTGTGCTACGACGGCGGCAACTAGGTGCTGCAACGACAGAGGGTGTCAGCATGCTACAAGACGACGCTATTTTTGCTACGAGGGGCGACGACTTTCCCGCTATACCGGCGAGGACGGATGCCGTGACAGTGACCGGCGGCGACAAGGACGGCGAGTGCATCCAACAACACGGGGCGATGGAGGAAGGAGATCCAGGTGAGGGGGTGGTGGCTGACGGCGGGGAGGATGTCCAGGCGATGGAGGGCAGTGCGCGCAGCGCGAGAAAAGAAAGAAGGAGATGGGGCAGTTGTGCTTGTGCATTTGATTGAGCTTTCCGCCCGGCGCCCGCTACTAGAAATCGAACACCGCGCGCTTGTGCAGTTGTGCTCATATCCATCCAGGAAAAAAGGAGCGGAAAAAAAAAACAAGAAACAAAAGCGAAGCCAGAGAGAGAGCCAAAGGGCCGGGCGTTCCTCTTCTTCTCTGCCGACCAAAGCCCTAAACCCTAGCCCGACTAACCCCCTCCCCCTCCTCCGGCGGCGGCGCCAGCCACCGGCAGCGCACACACCAGGCGAAGATGCCGCTGGGGCAGCGCGCCGGGGACAAGAGCGACTCCCGCTACTGCGGGGTCGAGGTGCTCGACTTCCCCGCCGGCGACGGCCTCCCCGCCGTCCTCACCCACTCCCTCTCCTCCGCCTTCGACTTCCTCCTCGCCCCGCTCGTGAGTGCCCCTCCTCTCCCGCTCCTACCGCCGCCGCCGTTTTCTCGCGTCCTCCCTCTGAAACGGAGGCTTATTTGCCTTGCCCCGCTCTGTGCAGGTCGATCCCGAGTACCGGCCCACGCCCGGCGCCGTCCTGCCGGTGGCGGCCTCGGACCTCGTCCTCAGCCCGTCCCAGTGGAGCAGCCACATCGTCGGGAAGATCAGCGAGTGGATTGATCTGGATTCCGAGGACGAGCAGCTCCGGCTCGACTCGGAGCTCACGCTCAAGCAGGAGATCGCCTGGGCGACTCATCTCTCCTTGCAGGTCCACCCACTCGACAACACATTGCTCATTATTTGTTCCTATCAGTCTAATTTCAATCAGTTGGTTTTACACATTATTTATTATTACACTTGTAAATGGTAACTGCAATAACATACTCCCTCCATCCGAAATTACTTGTTGCGGAAATGGATAGAAATGAATGTATTTAGAACTAACATACATTTAGATAATCCATTCCTGTGACAAGTAATTCCAGACGGAGGGAGTATGAATTATCTAGTTATGCCGTTCAACATTGTTGGGGTGCCTATCGACTCTGAAGAACTGAGAAACATGGATAATTCCTGTCCAGTTGACTGTCTTTGGATTCCTTAACTGCATTACTTTATTAAGCTTGATCTAGTTCTTATGCATTATTAGAAAACAAGTCTCTACAAAACATGTGAATTCGTGGCACATTTCCTTGCAGGCGTGCGTTATTCCTCCTCCCAAGAGATCGACCTGTGCCAATTATGCTAGAGTTGTAAATAATATTTTGCAAGGCCTGACCAATATGCAGGTATCGCCCTCCATATTCAGTTTCATCTTTCAGTTGTTGAACAGGTGCCTTATTGTTAAATAGTTTGTCGACATCTAACTTTTATTTGCTCTGTTTCTTCTTAAGTTGTGGCTTAGGATACCTCTGGAGAAGTCAGAATCTATGGATGAAGACCGTGACAAAGTAAATAATAATAACCCCACGGTAATTGTTCGCTCTACCAAGCCTAGCAGGGGGTGCCTAGCGCGCATTCAAGGCTAGCAGGCTGGCTATGCGTTTGTCTGCCAGAGCAAAATGCTGCAGTCTGTTGATGGCCAAGTATACACCCTGCTGCGTAACTCAATTTTTGTTTTCTTAAATTACAGAGTGAAACAGTAGACTCGTGGGAATGGTGGAATTCATTCAGACTGTTATGCGAGCATAGCAGTCAACTGTATGTAGCACTTGATATCTTGTAAGTGATGACTTGCATTGTCACACCAAAAAAATTCTTGCAAAATAAAGATTTCACTCTAATTTAGTAATTTCATCTATAATGTTATAGCTTTGGTATCCCTTAAAAATGTTGTCTATTCACTTATCAGGAGCTCGCTGCCATCAATGAACTCTCTAGGGCGCTGGTTCGGGGAGCCTGTAAGAGCTGCGATTCTTCAAACAGATGTAATCAACTTAATCAATCCATCTTGATATGCAATCACCTCCCTCCTGGGGTATTACAATATGCCTTGCATGTTTGCAGCACTAAATAATTTTCCATCTGCAGGCTTTTCTAACAAATGCAAGAGGTTATCCTTGCTTGTCCAAACGCCACCAAACTCTGCTTACTGGTTTTTTTAACCATTCAGTTCAGGTAGGTTCTTTATTATGCTTCTTTATATCAAAGCAGTTTTCTTCTTCGCATAACAGCATAGCCTTTTGAATTAATGGCGCAATACAATACGACAATACCTGCCCTCCTTTTGCATTCATGGTTCTAAGTAAAAGAGGCAATTGATGTGTGTGTAGTGTTCTGCCTGAAGCCCTGAATTCTGATTTTGTTTAGGTAATTATCTCTGGGAGATCAAATCATAATGTTTCCCAAGTATCTGAAGGAGTGCTCTCAGGTGATGAAAACCACACCGAAGGTAACTCCTGTGAACTTTCAGATTTGTCATAGTTCAGAGGGTCTTTAACTTACACATGATTATGTAAACAATATTTTCATTACATACATTTAAAGTGACTGCAGTACTCTAAAAAGTAAACTTTGTGAAGAGATCAAACTTAATTTCTCCCTTTTAATATGAGAAATGTGTCAAGTCTATTATTTTCCTGCTCTCTGAACTAAATGCCTCGACTTGTGACACTTGCTGCAAAAATACCATTTATTTCCATTCAAATGTGACTCACTCATGCCTAAATTGTTACTTCAGATACCCCCACTCGGCATGCATTGAGCCCGTACCTCGAGTACATGGCCTACCTCTATCAGAGGATGGATCCACTTCCTGAGCAAGAACGCTTTGAGGTATCCACTCTAGTAGACTTCCTCTCTCCCATGACCCATTATTTATCTTATTTACTGACATCTTCCTTTATCTTATGTTATTTGCCTTACTCCAGATCAACTATAGGGATTTCTTGCAATCTCCTCTCCAGGTAATTACTGTTTTGCTTATTCTCAAGTTCTAATCACCTGAAAGAAATTATTCTTTCTCGTGAAGTTATGGGGCATATGGTCTCCTTTTTAACTCCATTACAATGAATGTGACATTCACTTCCTCATAACTTGTCTATTTATTTATTTTGGCAGCCTCTGATGGATAATTTGGAAGCTCAGACGTATGAGACTTTCGAGAAAGACACTGTGAAGTATACACAGGTTTCTGTCATATACTTGGAATCTGTATATCTTTAATGCTATACATTTTGAAGAAGCAACATTGCCTTCACTTTATGTCAATAGTTTCCATCAATACATTGTGAGAAGAAAGTTGGCTATTAAATTGAAGTTTCTAAAAATACGTTCTCATTTGTTTCTTCCAAACTATTGACAATAGCATGGTTCTTCTACCAGTTAGTACACCCTGAAAGTATTTGAGAATTACTATAACTGGCACAAGATCAATCTTGAGATTTATAGATGCATGCTTCAGCTATCACATTTTTTAACATTAGCACTTAATAGCCAATGAACCAGGTTTTGTAAAGAAATCAAGGATAAAAATTCCAGCCCTTCTTTATTAACTAGGGAGTCTGGAATTCTATTTTTTGGCTGGTTGGTCAGTCTAACAGCACTCTTCATACCAATATTGATCTCATTGCTAATTCCTTTTTTACATCATATGAACAGTATCAAAGAGCAATTGCTAAGGCTTTGGTTGATAAGGTCTCAGATGATGAAGTTTCCACAACTAGGACGGTATGATTGGCCCTGAACTTTGTATTCTTTTTCCTATATAAAATGGTAGCAATCCATACTTGAATCGCTTTAAACAGTGATTCATAGAGCCATGAGTTGGCAAAAGCATGCATTCATATCTTGTTTCTGCATTGCCTCTTCTGCATCTGTAGCCAATCCAGCGTTATGCCTGTTTTATTTGTAATATTCCTAGGCTGAAATCGTAGACAGCTCACTGGAGCTTATTTCCTGCACCACTCATATTAAACCTACATTTTTATTTTAATTTTATATTTTGTATTTAATCATCTAATTTATTCGCTGTTCCACAAAGGTCTTGATGGTTGTTGGAGCAGGCCGAGGGCCTCTCGTAAGAGCATCATTGCAAGTGAGTTCTTTTGCTCCTGACACTTGGGGTGTTACCACAAACATTGATAAATTTGCTGGTGTTTAAATAATGTGCCTGTATTTTTTGTCGAAGAAAACTTCTTTGTTCATATTGTCCAGGAAGCTAAATAGGCTTTCATATTAAATGCAGGCTGCAGAAGAAACTGGTCGGAACCTAAAAGTATATGCAGTGGAGAAAAATCCTAACGCAGTTATTACTCTTCATGTGAGTTCTTATATTTTCAGTTTTCAAGTTATTCCATTAGACAGGGGTGTAATCTTGTCAGTTTAGGGATCATTGATGCATCTCTTTTTCCCTACCATTGTGTTGGTAGTCTGTTTTTGCCTTGCTGCGTTAATAAAAATATATTATATGATGATCTGATTGGTTTTTGGGCACTGGTGCAGAGTTTGATCAAATTGGAAGGGTGGGAAAGCATGGTTACTGTTATTTCTAGTGACATGCGGTGCTGGGATGCTCCTGAAAAAGCTGATATTTTGGTATGCTGATACTTTGTTCGAAAGTGACATTTCAAATCTCTTACCAAGCAGTCACAACTACGTCTTAACAATCTTACATGCAATTATGAAACAGGTCAGCGAGTTGCTTGGGTCCTTTGGTGATAATGAGTTATCTCCCGAGTGTCTAGATGGTGCCCAAAGATTCTTGAAGCCTGATGGGATTTCTATTCCTTCATCGTACTGACCTTTTTCCCTTTTTGCATTATTATTATATAATTGAACTTCTCTGCATTCTTTCAATCCTAGGTTTCCTCATATTTCTTATTATTTGATTGTTTTCATGTGTTCTGCTTCAGTTACACAAGCTTTGTCCAACCAGTAACTGCATCAAAACTACACAATGATGTAAGTACTTACGCCATCTCAGTGATATCTGCAAAGTTTCAATAGAGCTTGAAGCTACTTGGTTTTTGCAGATTAAAGCACACAAAGATATTGCACATTTTGAAACGGCATATGTTGTCAAGCTACACCGAGTAGCAAGACTTGCACCTCCACAAGAGGTGAGAGACTGCACTTTCTGCTCAATATGCCCTTCATTGATCATGCCTTCCTCCAATAACTATTTTCATAACGACATTTGATGATCACCTTTAAATGAGCAGGTTTTCTCTTTCACACATCCAAACTTCTCACCAAAGGTCAACAACCAAAGGTATACAAAGTTGCAGTTTGAACTACCACAAGACACGGGATCATGCCTTGTGCACGGTATGCAGCTGTACTTGCCATTCAGTTTTCTATTCTGTAAAGCTATTCATATATCACTCTAACTCTACTTATCCAATCATTTTGGCAGGATTCGCTGGATATTTTGATGCTGTACTATATAAAGATGTCCATCTAGGAATTGAGCCGAACACATGTACACCAAACATGTTTAGCTGGTAAGTAGCAAACTGTCAACCCGCTGCTCTTAAAAACCAGCAGCAATATTTTCCAAATCCTGCAATTTAGTCATAATTCTGACATATTATGAACATTGCCAGGTTCCCAATCTTTTTCCCACTGAGGAAGCCCATCTACGTGCCGTCAGAGTCGCCCATAGAAGTGCACTTTTGGCGATGCTGTGGTGCCACCAAGGTCAGTGTGGTTTCCATCGCTGTCGATCCTTTGATAAATGAATCCTGTAACGGACCAGAGTCTCATCTTATCCGCTGTTGTTTCAGGTGTGGTACGAGTGGGCTCTGGTGGCGCCGTCTCCATCCCCAATCCACAACAGCAATGGCCGGTCGTACTGGGTCGGGCTATAATTTGAAAAATCAGAATACTCGCATGTCGGGTTTTTTTTTTGAGAGAAGTGGCTATCATATGCTTGGTTTTTGAGTGCGTCCGGCTACCTGGATCAAAGAAACAGATCTTAGAACATGGATGCATGGCACATGCTGTGACTTGCAAGCTTTTGCTTTGTAACACTGTTTACTTGCTATTGTTGCTGCCGCGCTGGTCCTTGTGCGTGATGGGGTTTTAGGAGCTGAGCTCATCATCAGTTTTGACCTTGCCTTTTGTGTTCTAGAGGTGCATGAACATGCGGAGATGCTCGTAACAAGTTGCAGGGACGCAGATCTAGTTTCGTGTGCAATTTGTTAGTTTTGTACTCGTAACGGCTCGTCAAAATGTGTTTCGTTCGTCTGGGATGGAAAGCAAGTGGCTTACTGGAGAATCACAAACGGGCATAGGGTTTACTACTCAAATACTCCCTCTGTTTCTAAATAGATGACTCAACTTTGTACTAACTTTAGTATAATGTTGGGTCATCTAGGGAGTATATTTCTCGATGCTTGGGAAACTCTATGTGCCCCCAAAGCAGAGCAAAACTGCAGAAGACATTCTCAAGTGGAGCGGCAGGGTTCCACCGTACTACGTCGGGTATATATTAGTTTCTCGCTCACATAGCATGAGCGTCGTAAACAGAACGCGTGGCGGGACTAAGGTTCAATTAGTGTTGAATTGTGATGTAAACTTATTTTATAATCCTGAATGGGAATAAACAGTTGGTTAACCTTCAGGAACATATCCCCCACCCCCTGAGCTTTAGTCCCGCCACGTCAACAACATATCCACCGGATGGGGGTCATCCTCCTTTTCAAAGAAAAGAAAAAACGCGCATCAGGAACATGTCCCCCCTTGAGCACTAGGAGATCATATGTTGGACTGGATACGATGACTATCATGGAGACTAAGCAGCTAACTGTGGTCTTCGCGAAAGTCTTTTAGGCGTGTTTGGTTACGCCCATCGATTTTGTCAATTGGTCCGGTTGAGGAAAAACAGAGAAAAAAACATCATCTACATATCGTTTGGTTGCACGCATCTAGGGTGGAAGCATTTTTGGCATGACGTTTGGTGTCCTGGATTGGCTCTGTTCATGCAACTACACGGTGTTTGGTTGCAAACAGGGGCAGCGAGGTCTGCTTATTTTGCACCCCATGTGGTGAGGTTACTAGCTATACCTTGCATACGATCACACCAATAATGCAAAATTGCAATCACGCACGAACTAGACGGTGATTATGAAGTTCTTCAGCCCAAAACCGTCAATCCGACTTGCCAACTTCAACATTGCATGCTTGATTGAGCATGGCCTTAGCGTAAGAATCCTCTCCTGTGATCCTGTCTGGCTGCTCTTAAACCCTCTGTACCATAAATTTTTGTAACTCGTTACTTGTTCATCGCATGTTTCCAAACTTCTGGAACCCTCTCTCGGAACACCACATAACACTTGTCCTAGTATGGAAAAAGAGAAACAATTCAAGCAACAAGTAATGGAGCACATTAGACATGTAACATAATAAAGCATGGCATGATCATAGCATAGCAAGTTCATCCTGCCACTACTATGGTGTTATCCTACCACCAAATCCAAAAGAGGGTGTAATCCTTCACCGCAAGTTCACCATCAACGTGAGATATACAGACCAGCAATAGTTCCCAAGCCCTAACTACCACAAAATATACAGGCAATAGTATTTTCTTTCCTTATTTCTGGTATTCGTTGTATTGCTATGATTGAAGATGAATAGATCGAAAGTTTTCTCGTAAAAAATAAAAAATTAGTATTTTCTTTCCTTTATTTTGTCACCCCGCTTCTCCGTTCTATCCCTCTTCCTCAAAATAAGGAAAAATCTCTCCCCACACCGACGCTGACACGCGGGCCCACAGTGGGGACCAGCTAGCTAGCGTAGAAAACCGGAAAAATCCAGAAGCTTCCCGAGGCACGTGGGCACTCGCCGCGGGGGGAGCATAAAAGAGTCAAAATTGGAGCGCCCCCGTACCCCATACGATCCGCGACGCGCACAGAAAATTCTGGTGGCAATCCTCTCCTCCTCCTCCGCCCGGGGAAGAAGCCTCTCGATCCCCCGAGAAGGTGCGCGCGACCTCGCGGATCTCCCGCCTCCCTCCGAGAGATCTGCTGTAGCGAGCGAGCGAGGGCTCGATCCGGCGATGGAGGAGGCGGCGGCCGTGGCGGCGGCGACGGAGACCGTGACGGGGACGGAGACGGGGACGCCGGAGAAGTCGTCGTACAGGTACTGGGTGCGGCAGGCCACCGGCGAGGCGGCGCCTCCCCCCGTCCCCCGCAAGCTCGACCCCTCCGCCGCCAACGGCGGCGGCGGCAACCCCAACGCCCTCGGCTCCGTCTGGAATCAGGTCAGAGGCCCTTCTCTCCACACTTATGCGCGCCGCCGCCTTACGGGACTGGCAGCTACCCGCGTTGCCGGAAGGAATACCTAATATCTCGTTCGTACTACATGATTGCATACTTCTGTACATAGGGAAATGTCGATTCGCAATCATAAATAAACCTCCTTCGGTCCCCATGAACCCACTCGGTCGATTTTTTTAGTACTGGCAAATCTGTAATCTCCGTTTGCTGCCAGTGGATTGTGGGGATTGCATTCACCCTACGTGCAGAGAATTTGTTTACTGCCGCACATTGCAACACATGAGTATTGCTGTTCGACAATATATTCTATCTAGATAGATAGAGCTAGTGTAACAGTGTTCCTGTTTAAAAATAAATAATCTATTGAATATTGATGTGGATTCACAGCAAAATCAAAATATATTAAAAAAGAGAGGGAATGGTCTTGTGTTGTGTGGAGTTCTGCAACAAAGACTAGCTTTGCAGTACATAACTTTGGTGTACTCTGCAGCTCTGCTCTAGGCATAGTTGCTACTTGGCCTCAAGCTCATAGTACTAGTTTTACAATTGCATAAATAGAGGAATAAATATGCACAGGGGAAAGAGATCTGATTACGCTGGGGTTTGAACTACTAGGACGATACTTGAGTTAGTATATACTGGTGGTCTTGTGCATTTAGAGGTGCTGTGGCCGGCATCTTACTAGTAATAACCTATGATTCTCTTGATGAGTTAAATAGAGATATGGAGTACACTTACGGCGGTCTCAAGAAATTTAGGAACAGCCTTATAACTTCCAAGTTTTGAGTTGTTTGGACAAATTTACTTCTATTGCTGACTCGTACCATCTGCAAACTGTCCAGATTTAGTTCTATTACCTTTGGCGTTTTTTGGTAGTTGCTCTAGCTGCCTATTTTTCCGATACCGTTTTCTTCTGGGATGGTTATACTGCTAATTGCCAATCTACTATTGTCTGATATTTTTCACGTTTGCGCTTGCAGGCTGGAACATGGGAGGAAAAGAACCTCAATTCATGGGCCAATGGTAGGATAAAGGTGCGTGGTTTAGTAGCCATCTGTTTACAAAATGCTTGTCTAAAATAGTTCACTGATGCTTCCATTGTGTGTATTAAATTTCTCTGACAGTTATTAGCTCATATGTACTGTAGGATTTGCTGGGTTCTTTAGGTTCACTGGATTTCTCCACAGGGAAGGCATCCATTGATGAAGTGTCCAAATGCTCAGGCGATGTAAGCATCAGACCGTTCAATTACATCAATTCATAACTATTTTTCTTAACCTGATAACCTTTTTGCACGAAGTAATCCTGTCATGTGTAGTTTAAACAACTAACCATATCCTTGGTGGTTTAACAGGCATTTCTAGTAACGGTCCGTAATAAGAAGAGAGTAGGTTATAATTATGAGCTGAGCCTGAGATTCAAAGGTAAAGCGTATAATGCCAAACATTGCATCGCCTCATTCATTTATAATATGTATTACTCCATTGTCGCTAACTCGTCTGTGGTAATGCTAATTAGGTGAATGGTTAGTCAAGGAAGAGAAGAAGAAGGTCACTGGCCATATAGACATCCCCGAGTTTTCATTTGGTGAGCTTGATGACCTCGAGGTACAAAATAACCACTACTGTTCTCTATAGTGCCTGTACCATTATAATCAATCACTGGGTATTGGTTGTCTGAAACAATCCCTTCTGTTCTGATTTCAGGCAGAAGTGAGGTTCACCGATACCCTCGAATGGGACGACAAGTCGCGGATCTGCAAGGATGTGAAGTTGTTCCTTTCGCCTATAAAGGAGAAGCTGCGGACGTTCGAGCTAGAGCTGAAAGATAGGTAGTGAACGTCTGCGAGTGCCGGCAGGTGCTAGGCGCTGTTTCAGTGTTGTGTTACCCATTCTCGTAGTTGGGACTCCCTGCGTTGTGTCGGATTAAGCTATGCTGTCTAAGACTCGAGGTCATGTTATTCTTGTTTCTCCAGTCAGTGTAAGATTATACGGTTGGCACATGTCCTTTGCTGGCTTAGATTCTGTGTTGCCGTTCACGTTTAGTGTCATGAACCCAACAGAAACACAGATGATGATGATGATGATGATTACGATATCTCACCAGAATATGTTGGTATCCGTCCTGTCGGAGATGATAGTTTGAGCCTTTAATGAGAAGGTGTTTGGTTAGGCTTAACTTTGATTTTGGCTTTTGGCTTATGAGCCAAAAAGCGTCTATTTATGTGCTTTTGGCTTTTGGCCTGTACCATGGCTGTCAGGACCGTCTGCCCTACCTCGATGAATGCAAATGCGGGCGAATGGCCACCCCATCTTGAGACGCGGAAAAGAACTGAACACAAGTGAGTCGAGGACACATAATTCATCCTGATGTTCACTTTTTGGGAGTGCTAATCTTCGCTAGACAGTGACTGATCTAGTGGGTTGCATGGTACCCCCTTTAAATTGCAACCTAATTTATTATACACACTAGACACTAATTGTTTGACAACTTAATGCTGTTTTAAGGAGTATTTGCTAGGATTATGATGATATCTAAATCAAATTACACTACTTGGCACCCCCAACGGTAGGATTCTACGTCAGCCACTAGCTAGAGAGGTGTCGAAGCCAAAGCTTCGGAACGCCAGCAAGTGGTTCATTTTATCCTTCCTTTGAGTCACCCCTAACACATGAAACTTAAATCACTCGTGGTTGGTTTAGAAGGTGATCACCACACTTTTATAATATTTTTGGAGCACATCACAAGCAAGAAAGCTTCTGGATCTTGACTCCTGCCGCCGAAGAGTCCAAATATCTAAGAATAACAAATCCTCATTGAAATCAACGTGGAACTCAAATCAGTTTGGTGGAAGTGTGGATCGAGGGATCCACTATCTTTTCCTTGAGAGGAGTGGAATGATTTGATGGACGGATGAAAAGTAAACAGAGCTTTGAAGCTTTATGGATTTATTTCAGACCTTCCGGCGATGTGCATTCAATGGAAGGAGACGTTTCCGTCCACTATGAAGGCGTCTGTGACGACTTCGTCAATCTCAAGATGATGTGCATTCAATGAAAGCTCCAAGGCTCAATCTCTCGGAGGTGCTCATAGGGATAAGATATATATGTGTATGCGTTCATAGGAGTGAGCGTATGTGCATACATATGAGTGTGTTCAAGAAAATAGAGCTTGAGAGCTTTTAAAAATGGAGCAAGAGTAAAGAGCTCAACTCGATACAACAGGGAAGGATACTTCTGGGGAAGATAAAGTTGGCTTTATATTGCCCACATAGAAATCTCGAGCTGTTTGAGTGCCCTGACACCTCCCGAAAGTTCCAGAGGGAGCTTCCAGCATGTCCTGGATTCCGGCGTTAGAGCATCTCTAGCAGATCCCGTAAAACCTCGCCAGGGTGCTTTTTCCGATGGATTTACGGGGCGGTCGAAAAAAAGGCCCGACCAGGTTCGGTAAAAACGGCCCGGCCCGTAATCTTTATGGGAGGCCCGTAAACCGCCCCTGATTCCTCTATATTTGCCGACTCCAGGACGTTTTAGGGTTCCCATCCTCCTTTTCCCCCATCCTCCTTTTCCCCCATCCTCCTCCGCCGTATTTCTTCTACTCCGGCGACAAGTCGAGTGAGCTCGGGCGTCGTTTTCCGGCGAGTTGAGCCACCCAAGGCGAGAGGAGATGTCGTGCGCGGGCGGCGGGAGGGATGGCCAAGGGGGGCTCGACAGCCGCGGGGGGAACAACGAGCCGTGTTGCAAGCGCCACAACGATGCGGAGGCCGGGAGCTCCTCCCTCCGCCCGCTGGTGGAGGAATGGCACACCCGCTCCCGCATCGCCGGAGCACGGGCGTGGAGGAACTTTAACCGCCTCGACCGCATCTTCTCCCACGCGCTCAAGCGTCGATGGAAGGCGGTGCAGGTGTGGTTCGAGGCCAAGGAGGCCGACACCGCCGAAGATGAAGCTGCAGCAGCGCAGGTGGAGGCACTGTTCGAGGAGTACCAGTTCGCGCAAGTCCTCTCCAGCACCCTCATGGAGTACCACCTCCACGGCAACCCGCCCCGCGACGATGAGTAGATCTAGTATGCTAGTATGCACCCCGTTTAAGTACGAACTGCTTAATTTCCATTTTTATTAAGTATGAACTCCGGTATGTAGTATGAACTATGTTTTTATGTATGAACTCCGGTGATCTAGTTTAAGCGTGAACTGCGAGTTTGAATATGCGGTATACGTTTACCGGATCCATTCCAGTCTCAGCACCATAAACAATTTTTCCAAGGTGGACGCTTACCGGATCTGCTAGAGATGCTCTTAAGAGCCTCGCCCGAAAGTTTTTCTCGTTTGTATTTGCTTCTCATTTTCTAGATCCTACTATTGCATGCATGGCCCTCTTTTTGCACTACCAGTTTGCTAGCGATGTTGACTCGCTGATCCTTGATGTTCCTTAAATTCAGTCATGGTTTGTAGGTTTTGTCCCTGAATGTTTTCTGATTGTGGTAAGCAATCATACACAGTACCATATTATGACATATGAAACAGAAAACTCGGCTGAAGCTATTTCTGCAATAGTGACATTTGGCTGGAAAAAGGCGCAACCACACATTGTCAGTTCAATTCAACCAAATTCGAACTCATACAATGCTCACCAGATCCATCTGAGCTACAAATGGATTCGAGGAACATAAGGAAAAACAACAAGCACAAACTTCTGACCTTTGCGGCACCCATCAAACATGAAGCAGCCGAACTACACAGCTATTGCCTAAGACACAAGCTCCTAACTTGGCTGGGGCAGGGAGGCCTGCATTGGCACGAGCGGTGACGTCGGCGAGGTCGGGGAGAGGCATGACGGCACCCTCCACGAGGCCGGAGGAGTCGATGCTCTCGGTGAGAGCTGCACCATCTCCAGCGCTTGCATTCTGAGCTCTATTGGATAGTCCTTCACACACCCGATTCTTGGACCATTTCCAGTGCTCCATTTCAGGGACAGCCTGTGGCCGAGCTGATAGGATTTTGACTTGCTCTTGGAGTTCACCCTCTCAAGAATTGCATCCTGCGAGACGCCGGCATCTCTAGGGCTTTGCAGGCCACCTGATAAGGTTCTTTGGTAGGCTGGCCTTGCTTTCTCCACACGGAGATTATCATCCTTGCCAACTTCAGTCTGAGAAGATGGCCCAGATGCCTTGGCTTCTTCTACCATGTTGGAGGGGAGAATCAATTGTGGAGGATTGGATGGCATGATAGCAGCAGCAGGGTTCTGTTTGCTATTAGGTGCTGGATCTTCATAGTAGTCTTCCTTGGTGGATGCGCGTACCTGAATACACAAAAATAAGTTGGTTAAGTTAAGTGAACCGTCTTACATTTGGTAGCATAGGAGCGTGTTCAAATTCAGCTGGCCCGGAAATAGTATACCTCTACTTCTTTCAGATCAACTCCATTCTCTTCTAGAAAGCTCATGAAGTTGCTAAGATTCTCCGCACTCGGTTTGTAATGTCCACTATAAGCCCAGATGGACTGAAATGAGAAGAGATCATCAAAGCATAAGATTAGCATAATGATGAGTATGAAGTGACTAGTAAATCTTTTGGGATATGGATACAACATTCAAGTAACAAATCACCGAGTGTAAAATCTTTGCGTAAATAGTAGCACTTAGAGACGATGGTGGTTCTTGATAATACCTTGATAACTCCATTTTCTGCAGTAAACCTTCCAGCAGCTATAGTAGCACCTCCTGCTAAAAAGCTGGAGTGCTGGAATACACCTCTCTCTTTCTGGATATAGAAATAAGCATGGAAGTTAAACATATAGTGAAGAGAAACATGCAGCAATAAAATTCTCTGAGTTATCAAACTACCTGCCCAGCATAAAGTTTCTTTGCTGTGCTCATAACAAAAATCCATTTTGTCCCTTTAGGGCCCTGGCTTGTATCAAGTGCCTCTCCAGATATCTTGTGGATAATTTTTCCCTCTTTAATGATGTATTCATAGAACTCACGCTCTTGCTGCAAAACATCAGACAGCTGTTACAGGAGTTCATGCTCAACGATTTTCTTCTAAACTTTGATGTAGCAATTTGTTACGACTAATCTGAACTTGTTGAGCATGCTGTGGTTAAGATGAACAATTGAAGGGAAGTATTAATGCACAGGCTAGGGAGTTTTATAACCTCATATGTACAAAGTATCAAACATAACTCCAGACTTCTGAAACTTCTTTGACCAACGATTTGCCCAACTATGTGGATTATCTCATACAAATTGATACCATTGAAAAGTGCATTTAGGATGAATCCAACGATATTGATTTTTTTGTATGACGTAATCCTCATAGATCAATAAATTTGAGAAGCATGTGTGCCTTATAATTCTGGACAGAGGGAATATTGATTTATTTACAATAGCATTAAGGCATATGTCACGTGCAGCGCACCACAAAATGTGCAGAGACCGAGGATAGGGCACTAGCCCTCATATATATGCCAGCTGGGCCTAATCGCTGTCGAAATTAGGCAGGCTCTGGCTTAGTTTTGACTTGATATCTGAGATATCCTTACCAACTAAATAAGCTATCTCTTGCCTAACTAAATATCATCATTTCCAGAAAACCATATCAACATCTTCCTATTTTAATCTATCTCTTTCCTAACTCCTTTATCAATTGATCATGTTATGGTTAGGTTCAATAGTGACTCCTGCACGTGACAGCGCTTAGCATGGTGCTGCCCTTCACTGTTGGCCTTGATTCGGCACCTGTGACAGCATAACCCATCATGTTCTCATTATGAGCAAAACATATTCTAGAAGGTGAACGTGAGCAAGACAAAGTCAGTGGTATTTCTTAATCGCAACCGAAGCTTGCTGAAGAAACTTGAGCGCTGAATGAATTTAGCACTCTGAATTTCTAACGCAGCTCTCATTGGAATATTTTCAGTAAGAAAAGGATAAAGATAGCATGCATCATGCAAATGATCTTACTGGACCAAGATATCTTATGCATTGCTTCTTCAGCCGAGCCCTTGGACAGTCTGGAAGATCTACATCTTTTCCCTCCCCAATGTCAAGCCTGCGTATGCAAAAAGAGAAGGAGTAAAAGACTATCAATTTCCGTGCAAAATTGATCAGATTTATCTTGTAGGGAACATGGGAACTAGATATTGATTTGCATGATTCCGTCTGAACAGCAAGAATTTCATATGCACAATGGCAGTCATGTTCTTCTTACCAGTAGAAGAAGGGCTGGCCAGCCTGGGTCTGGCACCAGACATCATAGTAGAAATGCAGGTTATGCCCATACCTATGTCTTGGATCAATCTACAAGAATATGACAGATGGATTTCAAAATTTTGCGAACAGAAGTCCAAGTCAAGATGAGAGCAAGCTGTGGAACTTCTAGTGTATCATCGATGTTCAGAGCTGACTGACAGTGTGATCAACTGATGCTGGGAAGCTTATTCTTTTCACACACACATTTGGAGAGCATAGAAAAGCAGCAAGTGGTACTACAATACTGCTGCCGTACAACACTACTGCCAAAATTAGATTAAAATTTGTAGCGGATGTGCAGGATATTTTGTACTCACAGCCTCGATCCAGTGCTGGAAAGCCAGCTTGAGAGCCTTGGCGTCCTTGGATAAACCCTGCCCCACCTGCAAGATGCTCATGAACACGAGTTGGAGTTAAAATTAAGGAGAATTCCAGTAAAAAAAAGAATGGCTTTCTTGCGGGGAAAAATCCATCATGGTGAGCTGCCTTGTGCTGGCGACTGATGCAGGGGAAAGGAATGTGTCGAGACCTTGGACGCGTTGAGGCTGACGCGGTTCCAGCGCGAGGCGGCGGTCTCCGGCTCCGGGTCGTCGTAGAAGGAGACGGTGCTGTGGTTGAGCCGCGCGAAGTCCAGCGCTTGCCACCTTGACCAATCCAAACCAGAGAACCCCGGTGAATTTTCAGCACCCGTAACCATCAAGACGAAGCAAATCGGGCATTGCCGGCACCAAAATCAGGCTCGCGAGAGGGCAGCGACCAAGAAAAGGGCGGCGATAAGAGCAGGATCCCAAGAAAGGGAGGGGGGGTTGGGCGATTTTCTTGACCGAAATTATCGGACCACCAAGTGGAAGGAAAGAAGCAGAGCAGTAATGTTTCCCTTTTGTGGTAAAGTAGATAGGATCTGGTTACCAGAGCTCCTCGACGACGACGGCGGAGTCGGCGAGCTTGCGCCTGGTCCGGTAGCTCCGGTAGACCTTCTGCACCTTGGTGGCCGCGCCATTCGCTTCGCCTCCGGCCGCCGGCGACGGCGAGGAGGAGGCCCCCGTGCGGCTCGGCTCCCGCGAGGCGGCCTCCACGCGGTCCGGCCCGGCCGCCGGAGGAGGCATCGCAGTCTCCACCTCCATGTATGCTATCTACCGCCAATGGTCGTGGCCTTCTCGACTGGAGGCGGGCGGGGGATGGCCGTGCTCGTCTCGAGGAGTGGGAGGGTGGGGAGGGAAGAAAGGGGAGCGAGGCAGCTGGAATTTATGCCCGCCTGCCTGTGCTGCTGTGCGCGAGAGATAATCGGAGAGTAGTTTACAGTTGTGAGCTGAGCTCATGGTCCGGCTGCCGAGTACGCACGCTGGGTCGTCTACCGGACTCTGCGTTTTGTCTCGGAGGGGTACCGTATCATCCCGTCGCGTCGTAGGGCGCAGTTAGGTGAGGTTTGGTTTTTTTAGTAGAAAGAAAATTAATTGCAGGTGCCCACATATACTCGTCTTTTATCATTGCACGGGTGCACATCCTATCTCTATCTGTACCTCCGAGATACTGGGCCGACGTCACATCTCGAGGGTTGACGTGACGTCTCCTCCCACTAAACAAACATCGTTAGAAGAGTGAAAAAAAATCTAGAAAATACGAGCATCAATGTAAGTCTTGTAAAAAAAAAAACTCGATCCGTAGGAGGGATATCCCAAAGGCACTGCATTATAAGGTCGAGAAAATGTCCTGAATGCCTGCTCACGCATCACAAGTATACACAATGAACACGTTGGCTTGCACAACATAAGTATACACAGTGAGGGGCATTTTTTTGTGAGAACAAATATTCAAGCCATGTTAGACACACGTTTTCATCAGTGTTAAGTCTAATTCTTGAACTTTGATGGGCTGGTTGCCGAATGCGCTGGGTCGTCTACTGAACCATGCGTTTTGTTTTGTCTTAGAGCGGTATGGTCACCCTACAACTCGTCGTACGCGCGTTTCGGTGATGTTTTGGTTTTCTCGGTACAATCGCAGATGTTTACATACACTCGTCCATATAAATGTACACGTGCACACAGAGGTATCTGTCTAATCTTGAGCTTAAATGTTCTTGTTAATAGTAAAATCGAAAAATAAAAAATTCTATTCTTTCTATAAACTTTAAGAAATTTTTGAATTGCATGCAAATTTCATCACGAAATCACATTGATGGAAGTCATGGCAAAAAGAAAATACAAAATCAGAGTCCCAAAACACGTTCGAAAGTAACATTTTCAGAGCATTGATTTTTCTTTCACCACCACTTGCACCGATGTGATTTCATGATCATGCACTCCAAATAATTTTAAAAGTTTGCAAAAAAAATATATCATTTTTGTCGTGGAATTGTCACGTCAGATGTCCTAGTGAAAGGACTTAGTCGTGAAGCCATCGCAACTAGGAAGCTTAAAGGGGTTAATCGGAACAAAGGACACGGGGTTTATGCTGGTTCGGCCACTTACGGTAAAGGTAAAAGCCTACGATCTAGTTTTGAGTGGGATTGCTTATGTCTCGATTACCAGGGAGCGAAATCGCTTGACCTAGCTCTCGATCTGATGTTACTTGCCCTGAACCGCCGCCGGGTCGTCCCTTTATATACAGAGGTCGACGCCCAGCGGCTCATAGAGTCCCGACCGACTCATAAACAGTGCCCGGCTCGGTCTCTAACTATTCTTGCCTTCATATCCTGGAGTCGCCATCGGTATATCCCGGCCCCTCCTGGACGTGTCATACCTAATAGTTATATCCCCAACATTAGGCCCCAGATTGATTTGAACTGGTTCATGTCAATCTTCAACACTTAAGAAAAATCTTCTGCTCTTGCTGTATAAAAGTTTTGTAACCCGCCATGACGTCATCCTTTGGATCTGCGGTAACCCGCCATGACGTCATCTGCCATTAATGCACGTTTTGTCCAACCTATCTCAACAGATCCTTATCTTAATGACCGTCCCGAGAATCGAGGCGTCCTGCTAGCTGGATAACCATGTTTTCGGCCTCCTCGTGTTTCGCGCCTACTTATCAGTCTTTCCTTATAAATAGACACGACTAGGTCTTTCCTCATTCTCCCCTTTTCTCATCTTCTTTCTCTCGCGACCCTACTGCCGCTCGAGCTCCGCCGCCGCCGCAGCGCTCCTCGCTTTCCTCGACCCCGGCCGCTGCATCAACCTGAGTCAGTCCAGAGAACGGCGGCGACCCTCCGCAGTAGATCTGCAGTTGTATGTCTTGTCCTCCCCGCACCTCAGATCTGCATTAGGGTTCGCAAGTTTCTCTGTGTTCTTCGTAGTTCTTCACAGTTTCTTCATAGTTCTTCCACCGCGGCCTCATTTGATCCAAAAGTAGTATGGAACTTATGCGGTAGTTGTTTCGCGTCCATTTTTGATACTAGTAGATCCCTTTTTCTCACAAAGAAGCCTCATTAGAACTCACGAACTCATCTGTACCACATTTTTAGGTCTAGAATATTTTCTTTTCTAAACCCGTTTGATCCAAAATAACAGCTGCAACCTGTGAAACTTGTTTATGCAACACTTAGGCAAAAACTGTTGGGGAACGTAGTAATTTCAAAAATTTTCCTACGCACACGCAAGATCATGGTGATGCATAGCAACGAGAGGGGAGAGTGTTATCTACGTACCCTCGTAGACCGAAGCGGAAGCGATCACAACGTAGAGGAAGTAGTCGTACGTTCTCCTCGCGATCCGACCGATCCTGGCGCCGTTACTCCGACGCCCCCGAGTTCTTGACACACGTGCAGCTCGATGGCGTCCCTCGTACTCGATCCAGCCGAGTGTCGAGGAGAGTTCCACGAGACGACGGCGTGGTGACGATCTTGATGTTCTACGGCGCAGAGCTTCGCTAAGCTTCGCAACGATATGACCGAGGTGGAATATGGTGGAGGGGGCACCGCACACGGCTAAGGAACGATCCGTAGATCAAACTTGTGTGTTCTAGGGTGCCCCCTGCCCGTATATAAAGGAGGGAGGGGAGGTGCGGCCGCCCAAGGGAGGCGCTGGAGGAGTCCTACTCCCACCGAGTAGGACTCCCCTTCCTAGTTGGAGTAGGATTGGGGAGGGGAAGAGAGAGGGCGCCCCCTCTCCTTGTCCTATTCGGACTAGGGGAGGGCGCGCGGCCACCCCTGGCCGGCCCTTCCTCTTCTCCCTCGTGGCCTACTAAGGCCCAATAGCCTCCGGGAGGGTTCCGGTAACCCCCCGGTTTTCCGGTAAAATCCCGATTTCACCCGGAACCATTCCGAACTCCAAATATAGGCTTCCAATATATCAATCTTTATGTCTCGACCATTTGGAGACTCCTCGTCATGTCCGTGATCACATCCGGGACTCCGAACTTCTTCGGTACATCAAAATACATAAACTCATAATAACTGTCATCGAAACCTTAAGCGTGCGGACCCTACGGTTCGAGAACAATGTAGACATGACCGAGACACGTCTCGGTCAATAACCAATAGCGGGACCGGATGCCCATATTGGTTTCTACATATTCTACGAAGATCTTTATCGGTCGACCGCATAACAACATACGTTGTTCCCTTTGTCATCGGTATGTTACTTGCCCGAGATTCGATCGTCGGTATCCAATACCTAGTTCAATCTCGTTACTGCAAGTCTCTTTACTCGCTCAGTAATACATCATCTCACAACTAACTCATTAGTTGTAATGCTTGCAAGGCTTCGATGATGTGTATTACCGAGAGGGCCCAGAGATACCTCTCCACAATCGGAGTGACAAAACCTAATCTCGAAATCGCCGACCCAACATCCGCCTTTGGAGACACCAGTAGTACTCCTTTATAATCACCCGATTCGTTGTGACGTTTGGTAGCACCCAAAGTGTTCCTCCGGTAAACGGGAGTTGCATAATCTCATAGTTACAGGAACATGTATAAGTCATGGATAAAAGCAGTAGCAACATACTTAAACGATCGTGTGCTAAGCTAATGAAATGGGTCATGTCAATCAGATCATTCCACTAATGATGTGACCTTGCTAATCAAATAACAACTCTTTGTTCATGGTTAGGAAACATAACCATCTTTGATTAACAAGCTAGTCTAGTAGAGGCATACTAGTGACATATTGTTTGTCTATGCATTCACACATGTATCATGTTTCCGGTTAATACAATTTAGCATGAATGATAAACATTTATCATGAAATAAGGAAATAAATAATAACTTTATTATTGCCTCTAGGGCATATTTACTTCAGTCTCCCACTTGCACTAGAGTCAATAATCTAGATTACATAGTAATGATTCTAACACCCATGGAGTCTTGGTGCTGATCATGTTTTGCTCGTGGAAGAGGCTTAGTCAACGGGTCTGCTACATTCAGATCCGTATGTATCTTGCAAATCTCTATGTCTCCCACTTGGACTAAATCCCGGATGGAATTGAAGCGTCTCTTGATGTGCTTGGTCCTCTTGTGAAATCTGGATTCCTTTGCCAAGGCAATTGCTCCAGTATTGTCACAGAAGATTTTCATTGGACCCGATGCACTAGGTATGACACCTAGATCGGATATGAACTCCTTCATCCGCACTCCTTCATTAGCTGCTTCGAAGCTGCTATGTACTCCACTTCACATGTAGATCCCGCTTCGATGCTTTGTTTAGAACTGCACCAACCGACGGCTCCTCCGTTTAGTGTAAATCGTATCCGGTCTGCGATTTAGAATCGTCCGGATCGGTGTCAAAGCTTGCATCAACGTAACTGTTTACGATGAGCTCTTTGTCACCTCCATATCTGAAACATATCCTTAGTCCTTTTCGTATTTCAGATGTTCTTGACCGCTGTCCAATGATCCACTCTGGATTACTTTGGTACCTCCTGCTAAGCTTATAGCAAGGCACACATCAGTCAGGTACACAGCATTGCATACATGATAGAGCCTATGGTGAAGCATAGGAACATCTTTCATTTTCTCTCTATCTTCTGCAGTGGTCGGGCATTGAGTCTTACTCAACTTCACACCTTGTAACACACGCAAGAACCCTTTCTTTGCTTGATCCATTTTGAACTTTTTCAAAATCTTGTCAAGGTATGTGCTTTGTGAAAGTCCAATTAAGCGTCTTGATCTATCTCTATAGATCTTAATGCCCAATATGTAAGCAGCTTCACCGAGGTCTTTCATCGAAAAACTCTTATTCAAGTATCCCTTTATGCTATCCAGAAATTCTATATCATTTCCGATCAGCAATATGTCATCTACATATAATATCGAAATGCTCTGAGCTCCCACTCACTTTCTTGTAAATCTGAGCTTCTCCAAAAGTCTCAGATAAACCCAAATGCTTTGATCACACTATCAAAGCGTTTATTCCAACTCGAGATGCTTGCACCAGTCCATAGATGGATCATTGGAGCTTGCATACTTTGTTAGCTCCTTTGGATCGATAAAACCTTCGGTTGCATCATATACAACTCTTCTTCCGTAAATCCATTCAGAATGCGTCTTTACATCCATTTGCCAAATTTCATAATCATAAAATGCGGCAATTGCTAACATGATTCGGACAGACTTAAGCATCGCTACGGGTGAGAAGGTCTCATCGTAGTCAACCCCTTGAACTTGTCGAAAACCCTCTGCGACAAGTCGAGCTTTGTAGACAGTAATATTACCATCGGCGTCAGTCTTCTTCTTGAAGATCCACTTGTTTTCTATTGCTTGCCTACCCTCGGGCAAGTCAACCAAAGTCCATACTTTGTTTTCATACATGGATCCCATCTCGATTTCATGGCCTCAAGCCATTTTATGGAATCTGGGCTCACCATCGCTTCTTCATAGTTCGTGGGTTCATCATGATCTAGTAGCATGATTTCCGAGCAGGATTGCCGTACCACTCAGTGCGGATCTTACTCTGGTTGATCTACGAGGTTCTGTAGCTACTTGATCTGAAGTTTCATGATCAACATCATCAACTTCCTCACTACTTGGTGTAGATGTCTCAGAAACCGGTTTCTGCGACAAAGTACTTTCAAGTAAGGGAGAAGGTACAATTACCTCATCAAGTTCTACTTTCCTCCCACTCACTTCTTTCGAGAGAAACTCCTTCTCTAGAAAGGATCCATTCTTAGCAACGAATGTCTTGCCTTCGGATCTGTGATAGAAGGTGTACCCAACTGTCTCCTTTGGGTATCCTATGAAGACACATTTCTCCGATTTGGGTTCGAGCTTATCAGGTTGAAGCTTTTTCACATAAGCATCGCATCCCCAAACTTTAAGAAACGACAACTTTGGTTTCTTACTAAACCATAGTTCATAAGGCGTCGTCTCAGCGGATTTTGACGGTGTTCTATTCAAGGTGAATGCGGCCGTCTCTAGAGCATAACCCCAAAACGATAGCGGTAAATCAGAAGAGACATCATAGATCGCACCATATCTAGTAAAGTGCGATTACGACGTTCGGACACACCATTATGCTGTGGTGTTCCGGGTGGCGTGAGTTGCGAAACTATTCCGCATTGTTTTAAATGTAGACCAAACTCGTAACTCAAATATTCACCTCCACGATCTGATCGTAGAAATTTAATTTTCTTGTTACGATGATTTTCAACTTCACTCTGAAATTCTTTGAACTTTTCAAATGTTTCAGACTTATGTTTCATTAAGTAGATATACCCATATCTGCTTAAGTCATCTGTGAAGGTGAGAAAATAACGATATCCGCCACGAGCCTCAACATTCATCGGACCACATACATCTGTATGTATGATTTCCAACAAATCTGTTGCTCTCTCCATTGTACCGAGAACGGTGTTCTAGTCATCTTGCCCATGAGGCACGGTTCGCAAGTGCCAAGTGATTCATAATCAAGTGACTCCAAAAGTCCATCGAGATGGAGTTTCTTCATCGCTTTACACCGATATGACCTAAGCGACAAGTGCCACAAATAAGTTGCACTATCATTATCAACTCTGCATCTTTTGGTTTCAACATTATGAATATGTGTGTCACTACTATCGAGATTCATCAAAATAGACCACTCTTCAAGGGTGCATGACCATAAAAGATATTACTCATATAAATAGAACAACCATTATTCTCGATTTAAATGAATAACCGTCTCGCATCAAACAAGATCCAGATATAATGTTCATGCTCAACGCAGCACCAAATAACAATTATTTAGGTCTAAAACTAATCCGAAGGTAGATGTAGAGGTAGCATGCCGACCGCGATCACATCGACTTTGGAACCATTTCCCATCGCATCGTCACCTCGTCCTTTGCCAATGTTAAGCTAATCCGTAGTCCTGTTTGAGTTGCAAATATTAGCAATGAACCGATATCAAATACCAGTGCTATGCGAGCTCTAGTAAGGTACACATCAATAACATGTATATCACATATACCTTTGTTCACCTTGCCATCCTTCTTATCCGCCAAATACTTGGGGCAGTTCCGCTTCGGTGACTACCGCTTGCGGTAGAAGCACTCGATTTCAGGCTTAGGTCCGACTTGGGTTTCTTCTCTGAGCGACAACTTGCTTGCTGTTCTTCTTGAAGTTCCTTCTTCTTCCCTTTGCCTTTCTTCTTGAAACTAGTGGTCTTATTGACCATCAACACTTGATGCTCCTTCTTGATTTCTACCTCCGCAGCCTTTAGCATTGCGAAGAGCTCGGTATAGTCTTTACTAACCCTTGCATATTATAGTTCATCACGAAGCCTTTGTAGCTTGGTGGCGGTGATTGAAGAATTACATCAATGACACAATCATCCGGAAGATTAACTCCCAATTGTGTCAAGTGATTGTAATACCCGGACATTTTGAGTATGTGCTCACCGACGAACTATTCTCCTCCATCTTGCAGCTATAGAACTTATTGGAGACTTCATATCTCTCAATCCGGGCATTACTGTTGGAATATTAACTTCAACTCTGGAACATCTCATATGCTCCATGACGTTCAAAACGTCGTTGAAGTCCCGGTTCTAAGCCGTAAAGCATGGCACATCGAACTATAGAGTAGTCATCGGCTTTGCTCGCCAGACGTTCATAACATCTGGTGTTGCTCGGCAGAAGAAGCACGCACCCAGCGGTGCATCCAGGGCGTAACTCTTACGGCAAAGAATGAGGATAATCCTCGTGTTATGGACCCGATCCGTGTAATTGCTACCATCATCTTTCAACTTTGCTTTCTCAAGGAACGCATTAAAATTCAACGGAACAACAGACACGAGCCATCTATCTACAATCAAACATAGACAAGCAAGATACTATCGGTACTAAGTTCATGATAAATTTAAGTTCAATTAATCATATTACTTAAGAACTCCCACTTAGACAGACATCTCTCTAGTCATCTAAGTGATCACGTGATCCAAATCAACTAAACCATAACCGATCATCACGTGAAATGGAGTAGTTTTCAATGGTGAACATCTTATGTTGATCATATCTACTATATGATTCACGCTCGACCTTTCGGTCTCCGTGTTCGAGGCCATATCTCGCATATGCTAGGCTCGTCAAGTATAACTGAGTATTCTCGTGTGCAAAACTGGCTTGCACCCGTTGTAGATGGACGTGAGAGCTTATCACACCCGATCATCACGTGGTGTCCGGGCACGACGAACTTTGGCAGCGGTGCATACTCGGGAGAACACTTCTTGATAATTTAGTGAGAGATCATCTTATAATGCTACCGTCAATCAAAGCAAGATAAGATGCATAAAAGATAAACATCACATGCAAATCAATATAAGTGATATGATATGGTCATCATCATCTTGTGCTTCGTGATCTCCATCTCTGCAGCACCATCATGATCACCATCGTCACCGGTAGCGACACCTTGATCTCCATCGTAGCATCGTTGTCGTCTCGCCAATCTTATGCTTCTACGACTATCGCTACCGCTTAGTGATAAAGTAAAGCATTACGAAGCGATTGCATTTCATACAATAAGCGACAACCATATGGCTCCTGCCGATTGCCGATAACCGGTTACAAAACATAATCATCTCGTACAATAAAATATAGCATCACGTCTTGACCATATCACATCACAACATGCCCCGCAAAAACAAGTTAGGCGTCCTCTACTTTGTTGTTGCAAATTTTACGTGGCTGCTACGGGCTTAAGCAAGAACCAATCTCACCTCGCATCAAAACCACAACGATACTTCGTCAAATAGACTCGTTTTAACCTTCTCAAGGACCGGGCGTAGTCACACTCGGTTCAACTAAAGTGAGAGAGACAGACACCCACCAGTCACCTTTAAGCAACGATTGCTCGTGGCGGTGAAACCAGTCTCGCGTAAGCGTCTGGCGTAATGTCGGTCTGGGCCGCTTCATCTCACAATACCGCTGAACCAAAGTATGACATCTTTGTTAGGTAGTATGACTTGTATCGCCCACAACTCACTTGTGTTCTACTCGTGCAAAACATCAAACCATAAAAACCTAGGCTCGGATGCCACTTGTTGGGGAACGTAGTAATTTCAAAAATTTCCTACGCACACGCAAGATCATGGTGATGCATAGCAACGAGAGGGGAGAGTGTTGTCTACGTACCCTCGTGAGACCGGCGAAGCGATCACAACGTAGAGGAAGTAGTCGACGTTCTCCTCGCGATCCGACCGATCTGGCGCCGTTACTCCGCGCCCCGAGTTCTTGACACACGTACAGCTCGATGGCGTCCCTCGTACTCGATCCAGCCGAGTGTCGAGGAGAGTTCCGTCGAGACGACGGCGTGGTGGCGATCTTGATGTTCTATCGCGCAGAGCTTCGCTAAGCTTCGCAACAATATGACCGAGGTGGAATATGGTGGAGAGGGCACCGCACACGGCTAAGGAACGATCCGTAGATCAAACTTGTGTGTTCTAGGGTGGCCCCTGCCCCGTATATAAAGGAGGGAGGGGGAGGTGCGGCCGCCCAAGGGAGGCGCTGGGAGGAGTCCTACTCCCACCGAGTAGGACTCCCCCTTCCTAGTTGGAGTAGGATTGGGGAGGGAAGAGAGAGAGGGGCGCCCCCTCTCCTTGTCCTATTCGGACTAGGGGAGGGCGCGGCCACCCCCGGCCGACCCTTCCTCTTCTCCTCGTGGCCCACTAAGGCCCAATAGCCTCCGGAGGGTTCCGTAACCCCCGCTTTTCGGTAAAATCGATTTCACCCTAACCATTCGAACTCCAAATATAGGCTTCCAATATATCAATCTTTATGTCTCGACCATTTGGAGACTCCTCGTCATGTCCGTGATCACATCCGGGACTCGAACTTCTTGGTACATCAAAATACATAAACTCATAATAAGCGCCATCGAAACCTTAAGCGTCACGGACCCTACGGTTCGAGAACAATGTAGACATGACCGAGACACGTCTCGGTCAATAACCAATAGCGGGACCTGGATGCCCATATTGGTTTCTACATATTCTACGAAGATCTTTATCGGTCGACCGCATAACAACATACGTTGTTCCCTTTGTCATCGGTATGTTACTTGCCCGAGATTCGATCGTCGGTATCAATACCTAGTTCAATCTCGTTACGGCAAGTCTCTTTACTCGCTCAGAATACATCATCTCACAACTAACTCATTAGTTGTAATGCTTGCAAGGCTTCATGATGTGTATTACCGAGAGGGCCCAGAGATACCTCTCCGACAATCGGAGTGACAAAACCTAATCTCAAATACGCCAACCCAACATCGCCTTTGGAGACACCTGTAGTACTCCTTTATAATCACCCGATTCGTTGTGACGTTTGGTAGCACCAAAGTGTTCCTCCGTAAACGGAGTTGCATAATCTCATAGTTACGAGAACATGTATAAGTCATGGATAAAAGCAAGAGCAACATACTTAAACGATCGTGTGCTAAGCTAATGAAATGGGTCATGTCAATCAGATCATTCCACTAATGATGTGACCTTGCTAATCAAATAACAACTCTTTGTTCATGGTTAGGAAACATAACCATCTTTGATTAACAAGCTAGTCTAGTAGAGGCATACTAGTGACATATTGTTTGTCTATGCATTCACACATGTATCATGTTTCCGGTTAATACAATTCTAGCATGAATGATAAACATTTATCATGAAATAAGGAAATAAATAATAACTTTATTATTGCCTCTAGGGCATATTTCCTTCAGTAACTGTATTTGTTAGATCCACCTAGCCATGGCGACTCTTATCACCGGCTTAAAAAGGCAATGCTCAATTGATAATCTTGACCGCCCATGGCGGTTTAAATAACTTAACTGCTTATGGCGCTCATGGCGGCTTAAATAATCTGACATAATTAGCCTTATACCGTTAGGCCCCTTTATAAGCCGCCATCCTGAATATGCATTGTACTATTTTTCTCCGGCTTAAATTTGAACCGGAAATTTTTACTCTTTCTTAGGCCTTCATCACAATGGCATCCAAAGCACCCACTTCATGCAACTGGGTCAAGTCCATCGTCACAGACAGCACGCTTGATGACTTTGTGAAGACCGGCTATCTACCGAAGAAGGAAGTTATGTCATATCGTGCTCCTGATCCAACGGAGGAAATTCCCCAGCCCAAAGTTGGGGAAGTCATCGTCTTTACTGATCATATGATCCGGGGTTTTTCACCACCTGGCTCAAAATTCTTTAGGGACGTCCTGCACTTCTTTGACCTCCATCCTCAAGACATGGGACCCAATTCCGTGTCGAATATTTGCAATTTTCAAGTGTTCAGTGAGGTGTATCTTGGAGAAGAACCCAACTTGCTACTCTTTAGAGAGTTATTCTACTTGAACCGCCAGAATGAGTGTGCCAACGGACAAAGCTTGGAACTTGGCGGTGTCTCAATCCAACATCGGAGAGACGTATTTTTTCCTTATGCCAACCCACCAGGTCGTCCCAAAGACTGGAACCAGACATGGTTATATTGTGAAGACACTTCTCCGGCTGATGAAAATCCTCTACCCTGCTTTCGCGCTCTGCGTCTGGAGTCTAAGCATCCACTTCCGGATAAGATAACAACCACCAAATGCAAGACGCTCGCCCCCACCCTGGCTAAGATCAAGGCTCTTCTGGGGAACGGGTTAAATGGCATCGATTTAGTCCGGGTTTGGCTCGCCTGGCGGGTCATTCCATTGAGCCGCCGCCCCGGCCTGATGTGCACCTACACAGGCAAGAAAGATGATCCTCTACGACACAATGCTGACGATTTGCCTGACCACGTCGTCAATGATATGACAAAATCTCTCCTGAATGAAAGCCTAGCAGACTGCGGTAAAGTGGGCTTAAGCCCTTTATGCGAAGCTAATCCGGCTCCAGCGGTAAGTTGCCCATCTAAAATAATTACCTTCATTCCTTGATGTCTTATCTGTACTCACACCTTGCTGATTTTCACAGGCGGGTGATAAATTCTGGAAGGCTAAATATGATCACGAAGCTGCGAAAAAGGCCTGGAAGGCCAAGAGAGCCGTCAGGAAAGAGGCTGCAAAGAAGAAGGGCAAGAAGGCCACCGCCTCTGACTTGCTTCGGCTAGAAGATTCTTCTAAGTTGGAGGTAGCCCTTGACTCTCTTGGCTCCTTTTTTAACCATCTTATTGACACTGATTATCAGCAGGAGGACACATGAACAAGTCATGGAAAGGATGAAGAGGTAACTATCATTTCCTTCGACTCCGAGCCTTTGCCAAGAAAGAAAATCCAAAGAGTAACCCGGAAAGTAAGATTTTCACATCCCTTAGCTTATCACGGTCCTCAATTTCTTTTGAAGCGACAGATCCATGAGAGCCGGAGGCAGACCTGGACCAGCAAAGATGCAGAACTCTCCTCCGGCTTACCTAATACACCAAGGAAGCGCCGGGACGAGGTCACCTCCGATTTAAATCTCTTTTATTCTTTGGCGGGTCTCACTCGTCAACCGCTCAATTCTTTTGACTCAAATTAGTAGGAAACTTCACCTTCCTCCGGCGACTCAATGCAGTCTAATTTACCAGCTTTCAAGACCGCTCCAGGGTAATGATAACCTGCTTATCCTGTGTTTATTTCAATTCGTTGTATTTGCACTGACCTTTTGATATTATGCAGCGGAAAAGCAAAGCCCAGCAAAAGGGTGAAGAAGAACAAGCCGGCTGAAGAGGCAATCTTCAAAGAGCCGGAACCTGGAACGGCCGCACCTGAAACCTCCACTCATGAGCCGCCACCTGAGCCAGCTCATGACACGCCAACGCCAATTGTTGACCCGCCTGCCGAGCGAGCCGTCGATGGCTCTGAAAACTCGGAAGTCTCTAGCCCGGCCAGGATGGATGATCCTCAAGACCCTGATGTCGAGATCACCAAGACCGGCTTTGCTGAGCCGGGGAGACCAACCGTGCTGGCCAAGTGTTTCGCCAAGGAGGAGCTTCTGGAACGCCACAGGGTCAAGCTTGATGTCGCTGATTATACTCACATGAGTATTTGGGAAGATTTTTTGGCTATCTGAGCTACGTACACAATAGCCGTGACGTTGAAATTGATATGGTGAAGCAGATGCACCAGAAGTTTGAGGTACAATCCCCTCTCTGTACTAATTTATCCTTATTATGCCAGCTCCCAAGTCTATTGCTTATGGCGAATATGCTATAGACTTAGAAACAAGCTTAATAACATTAGTGATATATTTGGATAACATGTAAGAAATCCGGCTTACACCATAGCCCCCAAGGGACGGCTTAAGCAACATGTTTGAGCCGGTCCTTGACATGCTTGAATAGAATAAAATACTTGTAAAATGTTTAACAACAATATGCATTAGCCCCCAAGTGTCAAGTGTTGTTGCTTGCAAAGCACTTGGGACTTACTCTCATGATCCGCCACCTAGATAAAATTCTTCGGTAGACATTAGCCCCCAAGTGCCAAGTGTTGTTGCTTGCAAAAGGCTTGGGACTTTAATATTATATGCTAACAGTCATGAGTTTAACCCGGTATTTGTATAGGCCACCACCAGTCAACTTGAATCAGAAGTATCTGACTTGAAGAACCGCCTGGAAGCACAAGAGATGGAAAACCCGAAGAGCCAACTCCAAGTTTGAATTCAGTATATCTGAACAAGAAAAAGTGAAAAAAGACTTTGAAATGGAGAAAAAGGCCTGGGCTAATGAAAAGATTGCTTTGATCAATCGAGCGGAGAAGGCGGATGCGGCTCTTGAAGAGGTGACCGGCAAATTATCCGGCTTAAAGCGCCATGTCTCTCAGATGGTCTCAGCAATCTTTGGTAAGTCGCCCTGCAAGTTTCGAATATTTGAATCTTTCTAGTGATCATATAACCTATCATTAACTCACCTGACATTGTTTTATGCAGGCCCCAGGAGTTCAAATCTTAATCAGGACATGCTGATAAAGCTGAAGCCGGTTTATACGTTGGTGGAACAACTCTACACCAGACCTCGGTGTGCCTTAGCCATAGTGCCCCTGTCGAATGAAGTGCCTACCCTCCTGGCGGATGTATTAAGGAAGCTTTCTGTGCTGCCCCAGCGGTTCATCGAACTAAGGCGATCATCTGCAAGAGCCGGAGCTGTGGCTGCCTTAAGCCGGGCCAAAGCTTGGTTGCCGGAGTTAGACCCGGCCGACATCGCCATTGGTTATCCCAGCCTTAAGGAGGATGGCACTCCCTTTGAACAGGAAGATTTCGCCACTTGTGTGAAGGAGATACGCCCCGTGGCCACCCTGATAGCTGATGAAGCAGATCTCACCAAGTACCAGCCGGGTTATGACGCGGAGAACCGGAGGATTCCAACGCCACATTATAAAGTGACCAGCCTGATTCCACCAATCCGTAAGCATACCTTCGCCCCTGAAGTTGACCCGACCGAACTAATTGATGATGAAGCTAAATTTGAAGCTATGAATGGCATTGACTGGTCATCATCAACCTTCCAGGACAGGGAACAGGGCGAAGAAGCGGAGAGGGCTGACCCGAAAGTGTCGGGTCAACAAGGAAATTAATCCTCCAGGCGGTTCATATCTGTGGTCTGCTGGAAAACAATGTTAATCATTTGGACTCGGGGAGTCATGTAATAGGGTAGAAATAACTTTGTTTTGCCGTGCCTTCATGAACGTTTAGGTGCTCAACACTGTTAAACCGCCATCTTACATTCACCCATATTATGCTTATCAGTTGTTTCTCTTATGCCTAAGAAAACCTTTGAACTGTCCGGCACACAGAAACAGATCACAAGAAAGCCCTTGGCGGCTTACCACAGGGCGGGTCATAATAGCTTTACATATAACCTCTAATCATGGAACAAGGAGTCACAGTTAAAACTGTTTATGAAATATAGCTTTGAAACACAACTATAGTATCATACCTGTGATCTTTGAACTTATACTGCTGGTTTATGCGATCTAGACAGTAAGGGTGATAACCCAATCTTTGGAAACCAACACTCCCAAAGATATGATGATTCTCCTATGTTGGCGGCTTATCATCAAAAATCAAGCCGGGTTAAATTTAAATCACGCTTACACTTTGATCTTTGAACAAAAAAGTCTCAAGTCAAAACGAAGGTGGCCTCTGATTCTAATACGATCAGTAAACCGTTCCAAAGGGGTTAAGCTAGGATTCGAATACGATCACGTAGCCCCCAGTGGCTTTGGCGTTGCGCCGATCAAGAGGGTACCGACAACTATGTTCTCTTTGGTTCGAATACGACCTATGTTTGAACAGGAAGCTCCCTAATGACCTTGAGAGTTTTTTAACGACTCTGATTTGAATACGATCAAAGTCGGACCCAAAAGGGGTTAAGCTATGATTCGAATACGATCAAGAAGCCCCCTAGTGAGCTTGGCATTGTGCCGATCAAGAGGGTACCGACAGCTATGTTCTCTTTGGTTCGAATATGACCTATGTTTGAATAGGAAGCCCCCTAGTGATCATGAATTTGAATGGCTAGATTCGGATATGATCATAAGCCGGACCAAGAGGGTTAAGCTAGATTCGGATACGACCAGCCCCCAGTTTGGTCATTTTGAAAAGATGATAATGAAGACATATGATCATTGAGGATGAAAAGGACAGAGGTCCTGCTTTATTACTTATCATAATATATACATCGTTAAAATATGTACATCATGAGAGCCAGTGGCTCAAGTGTAGTAAGGCCAAAGATGAGCAATATTCCACGGCTGGCGGGTCTCTTCCTCCGAATTACGTGAGTCTTTGTGCTCTCAAACATCGATAAGGTAGTATGACCCGTTGTTCAACTTCTTGCTGACCACAAAGGGCCCTTCCCAAGGTGTGGATAACTTGTGTGCATCAGCTTGATCCTGGATGAGCCGGAGCACCAAATCACCTTCCTGAAAGGTTCTGGACTTAACCCGGTGGCTGTGATAATGGCGTAGATCCTGTTGGTAAATCGCCAAGCGGGCTGCTGCCAAATCACGCTTTTCATCTAACAAGTCAAGTGCATCCTGACGAGCTTGTTCGTTATTAGCTTCAACGTAAGCCGCCACACGGGGCGAGTCATGCCGGATGTCACTAGGTAAAACCGCCTCTGCTCCGTAGACCATGAAGAAAGGCGTGTAACCCGTAGACCTGTTGGGGGTAGTATTGATGCTCCATATCACATAGGGTAACTCCTCAACCCAACAACCCAGCGTCTGTTGCAGAGGAACCAAAAGCCGGGGCTTGATGCCTTTCAAGATTTCCTGATTGGCTCTTTCAGCTTGACCATTGGATTGGGGGTGAGCTCTGATGAAACATCAAGCCGAATATGCTCACGTTGACAAAACTCTTCCATGGCGCCTTTAGACAGATTAGTACCATTGTCAGTTATAATGTTGTGTGGAAAGCCAAAGCGAAATATCACCTTCTTCATGAATTGAACCGCCGTGGCTGCGTCACACTTACTAACTGGCTCTGCCTCAACCCACTTTGTGAACTTGTCAACCGCCACCAAGAGGTGGGTCTTTTTTATCTTTGGACCTTTTGAAAGGCCCAACCATGTCAAGCCCCTAGACTGCAAACAACCAAGTAATTGGAATCATCCTCAACTCTTGTGCCGGCACGTGAGCACGTCTTGAGAACTTCTGATAATGGTCACATTTGCTGACCAGATCCTCCGCATCAGCATGAGCCGTCAGCCAATAAAATCCATGACGAAAAGCCTTGGCCACAAGGGATTTTGACCTGGCATGATGGACACAATCTCCTTCATGAATCTCATGAAGAATTTCTTGACCTTCCTCAGGAGAAACACAACACTGAAACACCCGAGTAACACTGCGATGATGCAACTCGCCATTGGCAATTGTCATTGACTTAGACCGCCGGGTTATCTGCCTGGCCAAGGTTTCTCCTCAGGCAACTCACCCCGGGTCATGTAAGCCAAGTATGGCACTGTCCAATCTAGAATGACGTGAAGAGCCGCCACCAATTGTGCTTCCGGGTCAGGAACAGCCAAGTCTTCCTTTGTAGGTAACTTGACAGAAGGGTTATGCAGAATATCCAAGAAAGTATTGTTGGAAATATGCCCTAGAGGCAATAATAAAAGTATTATTATATTTCAATGTTCATGATAATTGTCTTTTGTTCATGCTATAACTGTGTTATCCGGAAATCATAATACACGTGTGAACACTTAGACCCCAATATGTCCCTAGTGAGCCTCTAGTTGACTAGCCCGTTGTGATCAATAGATGGTCATGGTTTCCTGACTATGGACATTGGATGTCGTTGATAACGGGATCACATCATTAGGAGAATGATGTGATGGACAAGACCCAATCATAAGCATAGCATAAAAGATCGTATAGTTCGCTTGCTAGAAGCTTTGCCAATGTCAAGTATCTATTCCTTCGACCATGAGATCGTGTAACTCCGGTTACCGTAGGAGTGCCTTGGGTGTATCAAACGTCACAACGAATCGGGTGACTATAAAGGTGCATTACGGTATCTCCGAAAGTATCTGTTGGGTTGACATGGATCGAGATCGGGATTTGTCACTCCGTGTATGACGGAGAGGTATCTCTGGGCCCACTCGGTAATGCATCATCATAATGAGCTCAATGTGACCAAGGTGTTGGTCACGGGATCATGCATTACTGATGCGAGTAAAGTGACTTGTCGATAACTAGACCGAACGAGGTATTGGGATACCGACGATCGAGTCTCGCAAGTAACGCATCGATTGACAAAGGAATTGCATACGGGGTTTGATAGAATCCTCGACATCGTGGTTCAACCGATGAAATCATCGAGGAGCATGTGGGAGCCAACATGGGTATCCAGATCCGCTGTTGGTTATTGCCCGAGAGTCGCCTCGGTCATGTCTGCGTGTCTCCCGAACCCGTGGGGTCTACACACTTAAGGTTCGGTGGCTTAGGGTTAGTAGGAAGACTAGTATGTGAATACGAATGTTGTTCGAGTCCGGATGAGATCCCTGACGTCACGAGGAGTTCGGAAGGGTCCGGAGGTAAAGAATAATATATAGGAAGTGGTGTTTCGCCATCGGGAAAGTTTCGGGTTTCTAGGCAAAATCACCGACCACCGGAAGGGTCCTGGGTCCACCGGTGGGGCCACCCATCCGGAGGGCCCCATGGGCCATAGGGGAAGGAACCAGCCCACGGGGGCTGGTGCGCCTAGGCCCACCCTACGCCTAGGGTTGAAACCCTAGGGGTGGGCGCCCACCGGCTTGGGGGCACTCCACCCCTGGCCGCCGCCCCTTGAGATTGGATCTCTAGGGGCCGCCACCACAGGGGCCTATATAAAGGGGGGAGGGGGCTGCTGTACACATCTCCCAAGGCGCAGCCCTCCCTCCCAACACATCTCCTCCTCCGTGAGAGCTCGGCGGCCTGCCGAGTATCTTGCATCACCACCATCACCACGCCTTGTCGTCAGTGCCGGTGGTGCCGTCTTCCTCAACCTCTCCTTCCCCTTGCTGGATCAAGAAGGAGGAGACGTCGCTCGTCCCGTCACGTGTGTTGAACGCGGAGGTGCTGTCCGTTCAAAGACTTGGCATCGGTGATCTGAATCACGCTCGAGTCGACTCCATCATCACCAAGCAAGCTTCCGCACGCGATCTACAAGTGGTATGTAGATGCAAACTCTCTCCGTTACTCATTGCTTAGATGAACTCATAGATGGATCTTGGTGAAACCGTAGGAAAAATTTTAATTTTCTCGCAACGTTCCCCTACAAAGGCATCATGAGCTAGGTCTATGCGTAGTTCTCTAATGCACGAGTAGAACACAAATTTGTTGTGGGCGTTGATCTTGTCATCTTACTTGCCCCTACTAGTCTTTTCTTGCTCAACGGTATTGTGGGATGAAGCGCCCGGACCAACCTTACACGTGCGCTTACGTGAGACCGGTTCCACCGAATCGACATGCACTAGTTGCATAAGGTGGTGGCGGGTGTCTCCGCTCTCCCACTTTAGTTGCAGCGGATTCGATGAACAGGGCCCTTATGAAGGGTAAATAGAAGTTGACAAAATCACGTTGTGGTGATTCGTAGGTAAGAAAACGTTCTTGCTAGAACCCAATCGCAGCCACGTAAAAGATGCAACAACAACTAGAGGACGTCTAACTTGTTTTTGCAGCGATTGATCATGTGATGTGATATGGCCAGAAGTTGTGATGAATGTTGAATTGTGATGTATGAGATCATGTTCTTGTAATAGGATTCACGACTTGCATGTCGATGAGTATGACAACCGGCAGAGCCATAGGAGTTGTCTTTATTTTTTGTATGACCTGCGTGTCATTGAAGAACGCCATGTAAACTACTTTACTTCATTACTAAACGCGTTAGTCATAGAAGTAGAAGTAGTCGTTGGCGCGACAACTTCATGAAGACACGATGATGGAGATCATGATGATGGAGATCATGGTGTCAAGCCGGTGACAAGGTGATCATGGAGCCCCGAAGATGGAGATCAATGGAGCTTGATGATATTGGCCATATCATGTCACAACTATATATAATTGCATGTGATGTTTATTATGTTTTTACATCTTGTTTACTTAGGACGACGGTAGTAAATAAGATGATCCCTTATAAAATTTCAAGAAGTGTTCTCCCCTAACGTGCACCGTTGCTACAGTTAAATCGTTTCTAAGCACCACGTGATGATCGGGTGTGATGGATCCTTACGTTCACATACAACGGTGTAAGACAGATTTACACAAAAAAACACTTAGGGTTAACTTGACGAGCCTAGCATGTGCGGACATGGCCTCGGAACACGGAGACCGAAAGGTCGAACACGAGTCGTATGGAAGATACGATCAACATGAAGATGTTCACCGACGATGACTAGTCCGTCTCACGTGATGATCGGACACGGGCTAGTCGACTCGGATCGTGTAACACTTAGATGACTAGAGGATGTCTAATCTAAGTGGGAGTTCGTAATTTTGATTAGAACTTTATTATCATGAACTTAGTCTAAAACTTTGCAAATATGTCTTGTAGATCAATGGCCAACGCTAATGTCAACATGAACTTCAACGCTTCCTAGAAAACCAAGCTGAAAGATGATGGCAGCAACTATACGGATCGGTCCTAACACGAGGATCATCCTCATAGCTGCCAAGAAACAAGATGTCCTAGAAGCACCATTAGGTGACCCACTGTTCTCCGGCGCTGCAAGACGATTTGAACGTCTGGCGGACTCGTTCGATGATTACTCCCTCGTTCGGTGCGGTATGCTCTACAGCTTAGAACCGGGCTCCAAAAGCGTTTTGAGCATCACGGAGCATATGAGATGTTCAAGAGCTGAAACTAGTTTTCCAAGCTCATGCCCGGTCGAGAGATATGATGTCTCGACAAGTTCTACAGATTGTAAGATGGAGGAAAACAGTTACATCGGTGAGCACATCCTCAAGATGTCTGGGTTGCACGCCGTATGACCCAGTTGAACATTAACCTCCCGATGAGGCGGTCATTGAGAATCCTCCATCGCTCCCACCAAGCTTCAAGAGCTTTGTGATGAACTACAACATGCGAGGGATGGTAAAGACCATTCTGAAGTGTTCTCAATGCTAAAGTCAGCAGAGGCTGAAATCGAAAGGAACATCAAGTGTTGATGGTCAATAAGACCACTAAGTTCAAGAAGGGCAAGGGTAAGAAGAACTTCAAGAAGGACGGCAAGGATGTTGCCGCGCCCGTAAGTCTGCTGCGGAAGAAGTCAAAGAATGGACCCAAGCCCGAGATCGAAAGTGCTTTTATTGCAAGGGAAGGGTCATTTGAAGCGGAACTGCCCCAAATACTTAGCGGATAAGAAGGCCGCAACACCAAAGGTATATTTGATATACATGTAATTGATGTGTACCTTACCAAGACTCGTAGTAACTCCCCGGTATTTGATACCGTGCCGTTGCTCATATTTGTAACTCACAAAGCAGAGCTGCGGAATAAACGGAGATCCGGCGAAGGGCGAGGTGACGATCTTGGCGTCGGGAATGGTTCCAAGGTCGATGTGATCGCCGTCGACACGCTGCCTCTACATTTACCTCTGGGATTAGTTTTAAACCTCAATAATTGTTATTTAGTGCCAAGTTTGAGCATGAACATTGTATCCGGATCTCGTTTAATACGAGATGGCTACTCATTTAAGTCCGAGAATAATGGTTGTTCGATTTATATGAGAGATATGTTTTATGGTCATGCTCCGATGGTCAATGGTTTATTCTTAATGAATCTCGAGCGTAATATTACACATGTTCATAGTGTGGATGCGAAAAGATGTAAAGTTGATAACGATAGTCCCACATACTTGTGGCACTCGCCGCCTTGGTCACATTGGTGTCAAGCGCATGAAGAAGCTCCATGCTTGATGGACTTTAGAGTCTCTTGATTATGAATCGTTTGACACATGCGAACCTTGCCTCTTAGGCAAATGACCAAGACTCCGTTCTCCTAACAATGGAGCGAGCAACCAACTTGTTGGAAATCATACATACCGATGTGTGCGGTCCAATGAGCGTTGAGGCTCATGGAGGATATCGTTATGTTCTCACTCTCACGACGACTTGAGTAGATATGGGTATGTCTACTTAATGAAACACAAGTCCGAGACCTTTGAAAAGTTCAAGGAATTTCAGAGTGAGGTGGAGAATCAACGTGACCGAAAGATAAAGTTCCTACGATCGATCGTGGAGGAGAATATTTGAGTCACGAATTTGGCACACACTTAAGAAAATGTGGAATCGTTTCACAACTCACGCCGCTGGAACACCTCAAATAAACGGTGTGTCCGAACGTCGTGTCGCACTCTATTGGATATGGTGCGGTCTATGATGTCTCTTACCGATTTACCGCTATCATTTTGGGGATACGCCTAGAGACAGCTACATTCACTTTAAATAGGGCACCGCCTAAATCCGTTGAGACGACACCATATGAATTATGGTTTGGGAAGAAACCTAAGTATCGCTTCTAAAAGTTTGGGGATGCGATGCTTATGTCAAGAAACTTCAACCTGAAAAGCTCGAACCCAAGTCGGAAAAATGCGATTCATAGGATACCCTAAGGAAACTGTCGGGTATACCTTCTACTTAAGGTCCAAGGCAAAGTATTTGTTGCCAAGAACGGATGCTTTCTAGAGAAAGAGTTTCTCTCGAAAGAAGTAAGTGGGAGGAAAGTAGAACTCGATGAAGTACTACCTCTCGAACGGGAAAGTGGTGCCGCGCAGAAACCATTCTGTAATGCCCACACCCATCAAGAGGAAATCATTGATGATGATCAAGATACTTGGATCAAGTTACTCTTGAACTTCAAGGTCCACAAGGACACGCTCCGCACTGCAGTGGTACGGCAACCTGTCATGGAAATCATGTTGCTAGACAACAATGAACCTTCGAACTATGAAGAAGCAATGGCGGGCCGGATTCCAACAAATGGCTTGAGGCCATGAAATCCGAGATAGAATCCATGTATGAAAACAAAGTATGGACTTTGACAGACTTGCCCGATGATCGGCGAGCGATAGAAAATAAATGGATTTTTAAGAAGAAGACGGACGCGATGGTAATGTTACCATCTATAAAGCTCGACTTGTCGCTAAGGGTTATCGACAAGTTCAAGGGATTGACTACGACGAGACATTCTCTCCGTAGCGAAGCTTAAGTCCGTCCGAATCATGTTAGCAATTGCCGCATACTATGATTATGAGATATGGCGATGGACGCCAAAACGGCATTCCTTAATGGACATCTTAAGGAAGAACCTGATATGATGCAGCGGAAGGTTTTGTCGATCCTCGAAATGCTAGCAAAGTATGCAAGCTCCAGCGATCCATTTATGGGCTGGTGCAAGCATCTCGGAGTTGGAACATTCGCTTTGATGAGATGATCAAAGCGTTTGGGTTTACGCAGACTTATGGAGAAGCCTCGTGTTTACAAGAAAGTGAGTGGGAGCTCAGAGCATTTCTCCTATTATATGTAGATGACATACTCTTGATGGGAAATGATACAAAACTATCGACAGCATTAAGGCCTACTTGAACAAGTGTTTTTCAATGAAGGACCTTGGAGAAGCTGCTTATATATTAGGCATCAAGATCTATAGGATAGATCGAGACGCCTCATAGGTCTTTCACAAAGCACATACCTTGATAAGATTTTGAAGAGGTTCAAAATGGATCAGTCCAAGAAGGGTTCTTGCCTATGTTACAGTGTGAAACTGAGCTCACTCGACCACCGACCACGGCAAAAGATAAAGAAGAGATGAGTGTCATCCCTATGCTTCAGCCATAGGATCTATTATGTATGCCATGTCAGGTACTGCACCGATGTAAACCTTGCCGTAAGTTTGGTTGCAAGATACCAAAGTAATCCCGCAAGGAACACCGGACAGCGGTCAAGAATATCCTGAAGCACCGAAAAGGACAAAGGAAATGTTTCGCTTTATGGAGGAGACGAAGAGCTCGTCAGAAGGGTTACGCCGACGCTTAGCTTCGACTCAGATCCGATGACTCTAAGTCACAAACCGGATACGTGTATATGTTGAATGGTGGAGCAGAAGCTGGTGCAGCCGCAAGCGAAGCGTCGTGGCGGGATCTACGTGTGAAGCGGAGTACATGGCAGCCTCGGAGGCAGCGATGAAGCAATATGGGTGAAGGAGTTCATCACCGACCTAGGAGTCATACCCAATGCGTCGGGGCCGATCAAACTCTTCTGTGACAACACCGAGCTATTGCCCTTGCAAAGGAGCCTGTGTTTCACAAGAAGACCAGCACATCAAGCGTCGCTTCAACTCCATCCGTGAAAATGTTCAAGATGGAGACATAGAGATTTGCAAAGTGCACACGGATCTGAATGTCGCAGATCCGCTGACTAAACCTCTCTCAAGTGCAAAACATGATCAACACCGTAACTCTATGGGTGTTCGATTCATCACAATGTAACTAGATTAGTGACTCTAGTGCAAGTGGGAGACTGTTGGAAATATGCCCTAGAGGCAATAATAAAAGTATTATTATATTTCAATGTTCATGATAATTGTCTTTTGTTCATGCTATAACCGTGTTATCCGGAAATCATAATACACGTGTGAACACTTAGACCCCAATATGTCCCTAGTGAGCCTCTAGTTGACTAGCCGTTGTGATCAATAGATGGTCATGGTTTCGACTATGGACATTGGATGTCGTTGATAACGGGATCACATCATTAGGAGAATGATGTGATGGACAAGACCCAATCATAAGCATAGCATAAAAGATCGTATAGTTCGCTTGCTAGAAGCTTTGCCAATGTCAAGTATCTATTCCTTCGACCATGAGATCGTGTAACTCCGGTTACCGTAGGAGTGCCTTGGGTGTATCAAACGTCACAACGAATCGGGTGACTATAAAGGTGCATTACGGTATCTCCGAAAGTATCTCAAGGGTTGACATGGATCGAGATCGATTTGTCACTCCGTATGACGGAGAGGTATCTCTGGCCCACTCGGTAATGCATCATCATAATGAGCTCAATGTGACCAAGGTGTTGGTCACGGATCATGCATTACGGACGAGTAAAGTGACTTGTCGATAACGAGACCGAACGAGGTATTGGGATACCGACGATCGAGTCTCGCAAGTAACGCATCGATTGACAAAGGAATTGCATACTGTGGTTTGATAGAATCCTCGACATCGTGGTTCAACCGATGAAATCATCGAGGAGCATGTGGAGCCAACATGGGTATCCAGATCCCGCTGTTGGTTATTGCCCGAGAGTCGCCTCGGTCATGTCTGCGTGTCTCCCAACCCGTAGGGTCTACACACTTAAGGTTCGGTGACGCTAGGGTTAGTAGGAAGACTAGTATGTGAATACGAATGTTGTTCGAGTCCCTGATGAGATCCCTGGACGTCACGAGGAGTTCCTAAGGGTCCGGAGGTAAAGAATAATATATAGGAAGTGGTGTTTCGGCCATCGGGAAAGTTTCGGGGGTTACCGGCAAAGTACCGGGACCACCGGAAGGGTCCCGGGGGTCCACCGGGTGGGGCCACCCATCCCGGAGGGCCCCATGGGCCATAGGGGGAAGGGAACCAGCCCACAGGGGCTGGTGCGCCTCTAGGCCCACCCTCGCGCCTAGGGTTGAAACCCTAGGGGGGGCGCCCACCGGCTTGGGGGCACTCCACCCCCTTGGCCGCCGCCCCCCCCTTGAGATTGGATCTCTAGGGGGCCGGCCACCCCCCTGGGGGCCTATATAAAGGGGGGGGGAGGGGGGCTGCTGTACACATCTCCCAAGGCGCAGCCCTCCTCCCAACACATCTCCTCCTCCGTAGAGCTCGGCGGCCTCGCTTGAGTCTCAGATCACCACCATCACCACGCCGTCGTCTTTGCCGGTGGTGCCGTCTTCCTCAACCTCTCCTTCCCCTTGCTGGATCAAGAAGGAGGAGACGCCGCTCGTCCCGCACGTGTGTTGAACGCGGAGGTGCTGTCCGCTCAGACTTGGCATCGGTGATCTGAATCACGCTCGAGTCGACTCCATCATCACCAAGCAAGCTTCGCACGCGATCTACAAGTGGTATGTAGATGCAAACTCTCTCCCGTTACTCATTGCTTAGATGAACTCATAGATGGATCTTGGTGAAACCGTAGGAAAAATTTTAATTTTCTGCAACGTTCCCCTACAAGTATTAGGTGGCACCTGCTTATGCTGAGAGCCCAGCCGGCTTAAGGCATCAGCCGCCTCATTCTTTGTGCGGTCAATGTGCTTCACTTGGTAACCCTTGAAATGCCCAGCAATAGCAGCAACTTCACGCCGATAAGCCGCCATGAGAGGATCCTTGGAATCCCATTTGCCTGATACTTGTTGAGCCACCAAACCCGAGTCGCCAAAGCACCTTACCCGGCTTAAGATCATCTCCTTAGCCATCCGAAGACCATGGAGCAAGGCCTCATACTCAGCTGCATTGTTAGTACAGGGAAACATCAACTGTAGCACATAACAAAATTTGTCACCTCGAGGGGAAGCTAAAATGACTCCAGCCCCCGAGCCCTCCAATTGCCTGGACCCATCAAAGTGAATAGTCCAATATGTGTTATCCGGCTTCTCTTCAGGCATCTGCAGCTCTGTCCAATCGTTGATGAAGTCCACTAGTGCTTGAGACTTGATAGTAGTGCGTGGCACATACTTTAAACCATGAGGCCCAAGTTCAATGGCCCACTTGGCGACTCGTCCTGTGGCTTCTCTGTTTTGAATGATATCTCCTAAAGGAGCAGAACTGACCACCGTGATAGGATGGCCCAGGAAGTATTGCTTAAGCTTCCGGCTTGCCATGAACACCCCATAAACGAGCTTCTGCCAATGTGGACATCGTTGCTTGGACTCAATAAGCACCTCACTGATGTAGTAAACCGGCCGCTGAACCGGATGTTCCTTGCCAGCCTCCTTGCGCTCCACCACAATGGCTATGCTGATAGCACGTGTGTTAGCAGCCACATATAATAATAATGACTCCTTATCAATGGGAGCAGCAAAAACCAGCGGCTCGACTAGCTGTCTCTTCAAATCTTCAAAGGCAGCGTTAGCAGCATCACTCCAGACGAAGTCGTCTGTTTTCTTCATCATCTGATACAGCGGTATGGCCTTCTCACCTAACAGGCTTATGAACTGGCTTAAAGCAGCAATACGACCCGCCAGACGCTGAACGTCATTAATACACGCCGGTTTAGCCAAAGAGGTGATTGCCTTGATCTTCTCCGGGTTGGCCTCAATGCCTCTGTTAGAAACTAGAAAACCCAAGAGCTTGCCTGCAGGTACACCAAAAACGCACTTGGCTGAGTTAAGCATCATCTTGTAGACCCGAAGATTATCAAAGGTCTCCTTCAAATCATATATCAAGGTCTCCTTCTATCTGGACTTCACCACAATGTCGTCCACATAAGCATGTGAAGGAAATATGGCCTAGAGGCAATAATAAAGTTATTATTTATTTCCTTATTTCATGATAAATGTTTATTATTCATGCTAGAATTGTATTAACCGGAAACATAATACATGTGTGAATATATAGACAAACAGAGTGTCACTAGTATGCCTCTACTTGACTAGCTTGTTAATCAAAGATGGTTATGTTTCCTAACCATGAACAAAGAGTTGTTATTTGATTAACGGGATCACATCATTAGTTGAATGATCTGATTGACATGACCCATTCCGTTAGCTTAGCACCCGATCGTTTAGTATGTTGCTATTGCTTCCTTCATGACTTATACATGTTCCTATGACTATGAGATTATGCAACTCTCGTTTACCGGAGGAACACTTTGTGTGCTACCAAACGTCACAACGGAACTGGGTGATTATAAAGGTGCTCTACAGGTGTCTCCAAAGGTACTTGTTGGGTTGGCGATTTGAGATTAGGATTTGTCACTCCGAATGCTCTGAGAGGTATCTCTGGGCCCTCTCGGTAATACACATCACTTAAGCCTTGCAAGCATTTCAACTAATGAGTTAGTTGTGAGATGATGTATTACGGAACGAGTAAAGAGACTTGCCGGTAACGAGATTGAACTAGGTATTGGATACCGACGATCGAATCTCGGGCAAGTAACATACCGATGACAAAGGGAACAACGTATGTTGTTATGCGGTTTGACCGATAAAGATCTTCGTAGAATATGTAGGAACCAATATGGGCATCCAGGTCCCGCTATTGGTTATTGACCGGAGACATGTCTCGGTCATGTCTACATTGTTCTCGAACCGTAGGGTCCGCACGCTTAAGGTTTCGATGACATTTATATTATGAGTTTATGTATTTTGATGTACCGAAGGTTGTTCGGAGTCCCGGATATGATCACGGACATGACGAGGAGTCTCGAAATGGTCGAGACATAAAGATTGATATATTGGACGGATATATTTGGACACCGGAAAGGTTCCGGAGAAGTTTGGAGCCCCGGGAGGTTACCGGAACCCCCCGGGAGGTATATGGGCCTTATTGGGCCCATGTAGGAGGAAGAGAGAAGGAGCAAGGGAGGCGCGCCCCAAGCCCAATCCGACTGGGGAGGGGGCCGCCCCTTCCTTTCTCCTTCCCCCTCTCTTCCTTCCTACTACTAGTACTACTTCCTACTACTAGTACTACTTCCTAATACTAGTAGGTTTCCCCCTCCCTATGGCGCGCCCCCTTTGAGGCCGGCCACCTCCTCCCTCCCTCCTTTATATACGGGGGTAGAGGGGCACCCTAGGACACACAAGTTGATCATTGATTGTTCCTTAGCCGTGTGCGGTGCCCCCCTCCACGATATTACACCTCTGTCATATTGTAGCGGTGCTTAGGTGAAGCCCTGCGACAGGAGAACATCAAGATCGTCACCACGCCGTCGTGCTGATGGAACTCCCCCTCGTCGCGTCTGCTGGATCGGAGATCGAGGGTGCGTCATCGAGCTGTACGCGTGTCAAGAACTCAGAGGTGCCGGAGTAACGGTGCTTGGATCGGTCGGACCGGAGGACGACGACTACTTCCTCTACGCTGCGCCAACGCTTCCGCTTCGGTCTCACGAGCGCACGTGACAACACTCTCCCTCGTTGCTATATCATCACCATGATCTTGCGTGTGCGTAGGAATTTTTTGAAATTACTATGTTCCCCAACAAAGGCATCCGAGCCTAGGTTTTATGGTTTGATGTTATATGCACGAGTAGAACACAAGTGAGTTGTGGGCGATATAAGTCATACTTGCTTACCAAAGATGTCATACTTTGGTTCGGCACTATTGTTGGATGAAGCGGCCGGACCGACATTACGCGTATGCTTACGCGAGACTGGTTTTACCGCCGTGCTTTGCACACAGTGACTAGCGGTGTCGGTTTCCAACTTTAGTTGAACCGAGTGTGGCTACGCCCGGTCCTTGCGAAGGTTAAAACAGCATCAACTTGACAAACTATCATTGTGGTTTTGATGCGAGGTGAGATTGGTTCTTGCTTAAGCCCGTAGCAGCCACGTAAAACTTGCAACAACAAAGTAGAGGACGCCTAACTTGTTTTTTCAAGGCATGTTGTGATGTGATATGGCCAAGACATGATGCTATATTTTATTGTATGAGATGATCATGTTTTGTAACCGGTTATCGGCAATCGGCGAGGAGCCATATGGTTGTCGCTTTATTGTATGAAATGCAACGCATCTGTAATTGCTTTACTTTATCACTAAGCGGTAGCGATAGTCGAGAAGCAATAGATGGCGAAACGACAACGATGCTACGATGGAGATCAAGGTGTCGCGCGGTGACGATGGTGATCATGATGGTGCTTCGAGATGGAGATCACAAGCACAAGAAGATGATGGCCATATCATATCACTTATATTGATTGCATGTGATGTTTATCCTTTATGCATCTTATCTTGCTTTGATTGACGGTAGCATTTTAAGATGATCTCTCACTAAAATTATCAAGTAGTGTTCTCCTGAATATGCACCGCTGCCAAAGTTCACAGTGCCCGCACACCACGTGATGATTGGGTGTGATAAGCTCTCGTCCATCTACAACGGGTGCAAGCTAGTTTTGCACACGCGAATACTCGAGTTAAACTTGACGAGCCTAGCATATGCAGATATGGCCTCGAACACGGAGACCGAAAGGTCGAGCGTGAATCATATAGTAGATATGATCAACATAGTGATGTTCACCATTGAAAACTACTCCATCCGACGTGATGATCGGTTATGGTTTAGTTGATTTGGATCATGTGATCACTTAGATGACTAGAGAGATGTCTGTCTAAGTGGGAGTTCTTAAGTAATATGATTAATTGAACTTAAATTTATCATGAACTTAGTCCCGTAGTATTTTGCAAATTATGTTGTAAGATCAATAGCTTGCGTTGTTGCTTTCATATGTTTATTTTGATATGTTCCTAGAGAAAAATGTATTGAAAGATGTTAGTAGCAATGATGCGGATTGGATCCGTGATCTAAGGTTTATCCTCATTGCTGCACAGAAGAATTATGTCCTTGATGCACCGCTAGGTGACAGACCTATTGCAGGAGCAGATGCAGATGTTATGAATGTTTGGCTAGCTCAATATGATGACTACTTGATAGTTTAAGTGCACCATGCTTAACGGCTTAGAATCGGGACTTCAAAGACGTTTTGAACGTCATGGACCATATGAGATGTTCCAGGAGTTGAAGTTAATATTTCAAGCAAATACCCGAGTTGAGAGATATGAAGTCTCCAACAAGTTCTATAGCTAAAAGATGGAGGAGAATCGCTCAACTAGTGAGCATGTGCTCGATTGTCAGGTACTACAATCGCTTGAATCAAGTGGGAGTTAATCTTCCGGATAAGATAGTGATTGATGAATTCTCTAGTCACCATCACCAAGTTAGTAGAACTTCGTGATGAACTATAGTATGCAAGGGATGATGAAAATGATTCCCGAGTTTTTCATGATGATGAAATCGATGAAGGTAGAAATCAAGAAAGAACATCAAGTGTTGATGGTTAACAAGACCACTAGTTTCAAGAAAAGGGCAAAGGGATAGAAGGAACTTCAAGAAGAACGGCAAGCAAGTTGTCGCTCAAGTGAAGAAGCCCAAGTCCGACCTAAGCCCGAGACTAAGTGCTTCTACCGCAAAGGGTCCGTTATCGAAGCGAACTACCCCAAGTATTTGGCGGATAAGAAGGATGGCAAAGTAAACAAAGGTATATTTGATATACATGTTATTGATGTGTACTTTACTAGTGTTTATAGCAACCCCTCGGATTTGGTACTGGTTCGGTTGCTAAGTGTAGTAACTCAAACGGAGTTGCGTAATAAATGTAAACTAGTTAAGGGTGAAGTGACGATGTGTGTTGAAAGTAGTTTCAAGATTGATATGATCATCATCGCACACTCCCTATACTTTCGGGATTAGTGTTGAACCTAAATAAATGTTATTTGGTGTTTGCGCTGAGCATGAATATGATTTGATCATGTTTATTGCAATACGGTTATTCATTTAAGTAAGAGAATAAACTGTTGTTTTGTTTACATGAATAAAACCTTATATGGTTACACACCCAATGAAAATGGTTCATTGGATCTCGATCGTAGTGATACACATATTCATAATATTGAAACCAAAAGATGCAAAGTTAATAATGATAGTGCAACTTATTTGTGGCACCGCCGCTTAGGTCATAATGGTGTAAAGCGATGAAGAAACTCCATGCTTATGGGATTTTGGAATCACTTGATTATGGATCACTTGATGCTTATGAACCATGCCTCATGGGCAAGATGACTAAGACTCCGCTTCTCCGAACAAAGGAGCGAGCAACCGACTTATTGGAAATAATACATACGATGTAGGCGATCCAATGAGTGTTAAGGCTCATGGCGGGTATCGTTATTTTCGACCTTCACAGATGATTTGAGCAGATATGGGTATATCTACTTGATGAAACATAAGTCTGAAACATTTGAAAAGTTCAAAGAATTTCAGAGTGAAGTGGAAAATCATCGTGACAAGAAAATAAGGTTTCTACGATCCGATCGCAGAGACAAATATTTGAGTTACGAGTTTGGTCTTCAATTAAGACAATATGGAATAGTTTCACAAATTCGTACCACCGAACACCACATCATAATGGTGTGTCCGAACGTCATAACCGTATTTTATTGGATATAGTACAATCTATGATGTTTCTTACCGATTTACCAATATCGCTTTTGGGATCATGCATTAGAGACAGCTGCATTCACGTTAAATAGGGCACCATCTAAACCGCTGAGACGACACTATATGAACTGTGGTTTAGCAAGAAACCGGTTGTCGTTTCTTAAAGTTTGGGGCTGTGATGCTTATGTGAAAAGTTTCATCCCGATAAGCTCAAACCCAAATCGAGAAGTGCGCCTTCATAGAATACCCAAAGGAAATTGTTGGGTACACCTTCTATCACAGATCCGAAGGCAAAACATTCGTTGCTAATAAATGGATCCTTTCTAGAGAAGGAGTTTCTCTCGAAAGAAGTGAGTGGGAGGAAAGTAGAACTTGATGAGGTAATCAGACTGTTCCTTATTGGAAAGTAGTTCATCACGTAAATCTGTTTTGTGACTACTATACCAATTAGTGAGGAAGCTAATGATGATGATCATGTAACTTCAGATCAAGTTACTACCGGACCTTGTAGGTAAAACGGAGTGAGATCCGCACCAGAGTGGTACGGTAATCCTGTTCTGGAAGTCATGTAACTAGACCATGATGAACCTACGAACTATGAGGAAGCGATGATGAGCCCAGATTCCGCGAAATGGCTTGAGGCCATGAAATCCGAGATGAGATCCATGTATGAGAACAAAGTGTGGACTTTGGTGGAGTTGCCCGATGATCGGCAAGCCATAGAGAATAAATGGATCTTCAAGAAGAAGACGGACGCTGACGGTAATGTTACTGTCTACAAAGCTCGACTTGTTGCAAAAGGTCTTCGACAAGTTCAAGGGGTTGACTACGATGAGACCTTCTCACCCGTATCGATGCTTAAAAGTCTGTCCGAATCATGTTAGCAATTGCCGTATTTTATGAAATCTGGAAAATGGATAAACAAAACTGCATTCCTTAATGGAGTTATTAAAGAAGAGTTGTATGTGATGCAACCAAGAGGTTTTGTCGATCCTAAAGGTGTTAACAAAATGTGCATCTATGGACTGGTGCAAGCATCTCGAATTGAATATACGCTTTGATAAGTTGATCAAAGATATAGTTTATACAGACTTGCAGTGAAGCCTGTATTTACTAGAAAGTGAGTGGGAGCACTACAACATTTCTGATAAGTATATGTGAATGACATATTGTAGATCGGAAATAATGTAGAATTATTCTGCAAAGCATAAAGGAGTGTTTAAAAGGAGTTTTTCAAAGAAAGACCTCGGTGAAGCTGCTTACATATTGAGCATCAAGATCTATAGAGATAGATCAAGACGCTTGATAAGTTTTTTCAATGAGTACATACCTTGACAAGATTTTGAAGTATTTCAAAATGGAACAGTCAAAGAAAGAGTTCTTGCCTGTGTTACAAGGTAAGACTCAAAAACCCGACCACGGCAGAAGATAGAAAGAGAATGAAAGTCATTCCCTATGCCTTGTCCATAGGTTCTATAAAGTATGCCATGCTGTGTACCAGATCTATTGTATACCCTGCACTGAGTTTGGCAAGGGAGTACAATAGTGATCTAGGGGTAGATCACTGAACATCGGTCAAAAATTATCCTTAGTGGAATAAGGATATGTTTCTCGATTATGGAAGTGAAAAAAGGTTCGTCGTAAAGGGTTACGTCGATGCAAGTTTTGACACCGATCTGGATGACTCTAAGTCTCGATCTAGATACATATTGAAAGTGGAAGCAATTAGCTAGAGTAGCTCCGTCCAGAGCATTGTAGACATAGAAAAAATTGCAAAATACATAACGGATCTGAATGTGAAAGAACCGTTGACTAAGATTCTCTCACAAGCAAAACATGATCACACCTTAGTACTTTTTGGGTGTTAATCACATAGCGATGTGAACTAGATTACTGAATCTAGTAACCCCTTTGGGTGTTGATCACATGACGATGTGAACTATGGGTGTTAATCACATGGTGATGTGAACTATGGGTGTTAATCACATGGTGATGTGAACTAGATTATTGACTCTAGTGCAAGTGGGAGACTGAAGGAAATATGCCCTAGAGGCAATAATAAAGTTATTATTTATTTCCTTATTTCATGATAAATGTTTATTATTCATGCTAGAATTGTATTAACCGGAAACATAATACATGTGTGAATATATAGACAAACAGAGTGTCACTAGTATGCCTCTACTTGACTAGCTTGTTAATCAAAGATGGTTATGTTTCCTAACCATGAACAAAGAGTTGTTATTTGATTAACGGGATCACATCATTAGTTGAATGATCTGATTGACATGACCCATTCCGTTAGCTTAGCACCCGATCATTTAGTATGTTGCTATTGCTTCCTTCATGACTTATACATGTTCCTATGACTATGAGATTATGCAACTCCGCTTACGGAGGAACACTTTGTGTGCTACCAAACGTCCACAACGAATCGGGTGATTATAAAGGTGCTCTCAGGTGTCTCCAAAGGTACTTGTTGGGTTGGCGATTTCGAGATTAGGATTTGTCACTCCGAATGTCGGAGAGGTATCTCTGGGCCCTCTCGGTAATACACATCACTTAAGCCTTGCAAGCATTTCAACTAATGAGTTAGTTGTGAGATGATGTATTACTGAACGAGTAAAGAGACTTGCCGGTAACGAGATTGAACTAGGTATTGATACCGATGATCGAATCTCGCAAGTAACATACCGATGACAAAGGAACAACGATGTTGTTGTGCGGTTTGACCGATAAAGATCTTCAGAGAATATGTAGGAACCAATATGGGCATCCAGGTCCCGCTATTGGTTATTGACCGAGACATGTCTCGGTCATGTCTACATTGTTCTCGAACCGTAGGGTCCGCACGCTTAAGGTTTCGATGCTTATATTATGAGTTTATGTATTTTGATGTACCGAAGGTTGTTCGAGTCCGGATATGATCACGGACATGACGAGGAGTCTCAAATGGTCGAGACATAAAGATTGATATATTGGACAGATATATTTGGACACCGGAAAGGTTCCGGAGAAGTTTGGAGCCCCGGAGGTTACCGAACCCCCGGGAGGTATATGGGCCTTATTGGGCCCATGTAGGAGGAAGAGAGAAGGAGCAAGGGAGGCGCGCCCCCAAGCCCAATCCGACTGGGGAGGGGGCCGCCTTTCCTTTCTCCTTCCCCTCTCTCCTTCCTACTACTAGTACTACTTCCTAATACTAGTACTCCTTCCTTCCCTCCAAATAAGATAAGGAAAGAGGGAAACCTACTTGGAGTAGGTTTCCCCCTCCCTATGGCGCCCCTTTGAGGCCGGCCACCTCCTCCTCCCTCCTTTATATACGGGGTAGAGGGCACCCTAGGACACACAAGTTGATCATTGATTGTTCCTTAGCCGTGTGCGGTGCCCCCTCCACGATATTACACCTCGGTCATATTGTAGCAAAGCTTAGGCGAAGCCCGCGACAGAGAACATCAAGATCGCCACCACACCGTCGTCAGGTGACGAACTCCCCTCGGCGCCTCTGCTGGATCGGAGATCGAGGGTGCATCATCGAGAGTCTGTACGCGTGTCAAGAACTCGGAGGTGCCGAGTAACGGTGCTTGGATCGGTCGGACCGGGAGGACGACGACTACTTCCTCTACGCTTGCGTCAACGCTTCGCTTGGTCTCTGAGCGCACGTAGACAACACTCTCCCTCGTTGCTATATCATCACCATGATCTTGCGTGTGCGTGGAATTTTTTTGAAATTACTACGTTCCCCAACAGCATGAACATTGCGCCCAATCTGATTGTGTAGACAGTTCTGTACACATTGCTGATAAGTCGCCTGGGCGCTCTTAAGCCCAAAAGGCATAGACACATAGCAGAAGGCTCCAAACGGAGTAATAAAAGCCGTCTTCTCCTGGTCCTTAACTGCCATCTTGATCTGATGATAACCAGAATAAGCATCCAAAAAACTTAAGCGCTCACAACCCACCGTAGCATCAATGATCTGATCAATACGAGGGAGAGCGAAGGGATCAGCTGGACAAGCTTTGTTCAAATCCGTGTAATCCACACACATACGCCAAGTGTCGTTCTTCTTAAGCACCAGCACCGGGTTAGCCAACCATTCCGGATGAAAGACTTCAATAATGAACCCGGCCGCCAAGAGCTGGGCCACTTCCTCACCAATGGCCTTACGCCTCTCTTCATTGAACCGCCGAAGAAACTGCTTGAACAGTTTAAATTTTGGATCAATATTAAGAGTGTGCTCAGCGAGTTCTCTCGGTACACCCGGCATGTCAGAAGGTTTCCATGCAAAGATGTCCCGGTTCTCATGGATGAACTTGATGAGTGCGCTTTCCTATTTGGGATCCAGATTGGCACTGATACTGAACTGCTTAGATGAGTCGCCTGGAACAAAATCAACAAGCTTGGTATCATCGGCCGACTTAAACTTCATTACCGGCTCATGCTCTATGGTTGATTTTTTCAAAGATATCATGTCCGTCGGGTCAACATTGTCCTTATAGAACTTCAACCCCTCTGTCGCACAAACAGATTCAGCGTAAGCAGCATCGCCTTCCTCACATTCCAAGGCTATTTTCTGGCTCCCATGCACTGTGATGGTGCCCTTATGACCCAACATCTTGAGCTGCAGATAAACATAACACGGTCGTGCCATGAACTTGGCATAATCCGGCCGTCCAAACAGGGCGTGATACGGGCTCTTGATTTTGACCACCTCAAAGGTTAACTTCTCAGCCCTAGAATCATGCTCATCTCCAAAGGACACTTCCAGTTCAATTTTACCCACTGGGTACGCCGACTTACCAGGGACCACCCCGTGAAAAACAGTGTTGGAAGTCTTGAGATTTTTATCAGTCAAACCCATGCGACGAAAAGTCTCATAATAGAGGATGTTGATGCTACTGCCTCCATCCATGAGCACCTTAGTGAATTTGTATCCACCAACCTGAGGTGCCACCACCAAGGCCAAGTGACCCGGATTGTCAACCCGGGGAGGGTGATCTTCTCTACTCCACAGAATAGGCTGCTCAGACCATCTCAAATAACGAGGAATTGCCGACTCAACAGCGTTCACAGCCCTCTTATGAAGCTTTTGTTCCCGTTTGCACAAACTGGTGGTAAACACATGATATTGTACGCTATTCAGCTGCTTTGGATGACTCTGGTATCCACCCTGCTGCTGCTGACCTCCCTGGCCAGATTGTTGATTGTAACCTCCTTGATTACCTTGAGAGTTTTGAAAATTGGAATTTGAACCACCGCCCGGGCCATGAAAACCGCCGCCACTTGAGTCGCCGCCCTGCCCATGATTACTGTTGAACATGTTGGAATTCTTGAAAGCCTTCATGATCGTACAATCCTTCCATAAGTGAGTGTCTGGCTTCTACGGAGTGCCGTGCCTTGGGCAGGGCTCATTCAGCAACTGCTCAAGCGTGGGGCTTGACCCGCTAGACCGAGGAGGTGGTCTCCCCTTGCATCGTTGATTGTTGCCCTGCACATTGGCGTTAGCCACAAACTCCAAGCTACCATCAGCCTTACGTTTATTATTACCTTCTTGATTTGCCAGGTTATGCCGAGGACCCTTGGCATTGCCATTCTTTTTTCCCTTCCCTGTCTTCTCATCATCAGACTCGGGATCCTTGGTACTATCAGAGTGGCGTACTTGACTAGAGCCGCCATCAGCTGGCCCATGTCATTACAATCGCGCTTGAGCCGCCCCAGCTTCATCTTCAGAGGCGCAAAATTGCAATTTTTCTCCAACATTAAGACTGCAGAGCCGGCATCCATCTTATCAGACGAATGTATTATGGCCTTGACCCGGCGCACCCAATGGGTCATGGACTCACCCTCCTCTTGCTTGCAGTTAGTCAAATCCACAATTGATATGGGCTGCTTGCATGTATCTTTAAAGTTCTGAATGAACCGGGCTTTTAACTCTGCCCATAAACCGGTGGAATTAGGCGCCAGCCCCTTCAACCAAGTGCGGGCAGTCCCATCCAACATCATGGTGAAGTACTTGGCCATCGCAGCATCACTGACTTCCAGCAGTTCCATAGCCATCTCATAGCTTTCGATCCACGCCCCAGGCTGTAAGTCGGCCGTGTAATTAGGCACCTTTCGAGGCTCCTTGAAATCCTTGGGCAAACACTTGTTACGTAGAGCCGGCACCATACACGGGACACCTCCGGTCCTAGTGGTCACGACTGCCTCAATAGAAGTCGTGGATAAACCGGAAAAGGCTGGTAAGCCGCCTGCTGAGCCGCCTGATCAGCCTCTTGACATATTCTGCCTTGATCCACCAGGTTAAGAGCTCCATCACGCGTCGGGTCATGCCCGCACGGCTAGTCACGGTGCCGGGCGTTGCTTGAAACGGCTCTGAATTCATATGCCTGCTATAACTCGGGCTCCGGCTTGGACGAGGGGTTGAATGGATCCTGTCTCGGCTATACGAGTACGCCTCCTGCTGTGCTAAAGCCATCTGAAGAAGCTCTCTGACTAAACCCGGGCATGGGCAGCCCGGCCCGACGACCGGCCCGAGCCCGCCCCGAAAAACCGGGCGGGCCGGCGGCTTGACATTCGGCGGGCTCGGGCTTTGTTTTGCAGCCCGAAAGATAGTTCGGGCCAGGCTCGGGCTTCATTTTTTCGGTATTTCGGGCCGTGCTTTCGGGCTTCGGGCCGGGCTTGCACATGCGCATACTAAAAAACAGCATTCGGGCCGGGCTTTCGGGCTTCGGGCTTGATTTCGGGCCGGGCTCGGGCTTGAAAATATGGAGTATTTTGGGCTTCGGCGGGCTCGGGCTTGAGAATGAAGGTCGGGCTTTACAAGCCCGCCCAAACCCGCCCGCCCGACGCGTTTGCCAGTTTATCTCGACCTGCGAGTTTCAACCGCCGTCGGAGAGTCGCCCTCCACCGGGAGAGCCACCAATCGTGCTGCCACAGCGATCATGTTCTCCAACGGGTTAGAATAATGACCCGGTGGTGTTGGTATATACTGAGGCGGAGCAGTATTCATCCCGGGAGGCTTCATCGTACGCGGCTGAACCGGCATCCCAGCCTTGGGTGTTGCAACCCGGTTTACCTCCGACGGGTTACTGGGCCCTGCCCCGGGTGTTCCGAAGAGGTTTCGAGGATCATAAACTGGAGGTAGACGGGACTAACTCTTCTGGTACCTTCTCCTCATGACCTCGTTTGACGCGTTCTGATCCATCGTGAGTTGGAAAGCCTGCGACTGAATCTGCTGAGCCTGAGCGCCCAGAGCCGCCCGCTCTGCAGTCATCCTGACATCTTCCACCACCAGGTCTTCCTTAGCCTGCACTATATCCTGTTTTAACTGTGTCACTTCCGCATCATGTTGAGCTTGATCCGCCGGGTTGATCGCGGCGGTTAACAGAGCTGTCATCTTATCCATGAGATCCATCATCACCGATGTGATTTCATGATCATGCACTCCAAATAATTTTAAAAGTTTGCAAAAAAATATCATTTTTGTCGTGGAATTGTCACGTCAGATGTCCTAGTGAAAGGACTTAGTCGTGAAGCCATCGCAACTAGGAAGCTTAAAGGGGTTAATCGGGACAAAGGACACTGGGTTTATACTGGTTCGGCCCCTTACGGTGAAGGTAAAAGCCTACGATCCAGTTTTGAGTGGGATTGCTTATGTCTCGATTACCAGGGAGCGAAATCGCTTGACCTAGCTCTCGATCTGATGTTACTTGCCCTGGACCGCCGCCGGGTCATCCCTTTATATACAGAGGTCAACGCCCAACGACTCATAGAGTCCCGGCCGGCTCATAAACAGTGTCCGGCTCGGTCTCTAACTATTCTTGCCTTACAATACAAGTCATGTACATATGGCGGTTTATCTCTACGGGCCTTGGCTACTGGAGGAGGTTGGCGTGGGGGCGTGCCATGGTTGGTTGGTCCGGTGGCGTTTGCGGCTGGGAGTGGCCCGTCCAGGGGCGCGGGTGGTGCGGCTCGAAGTTTCTCTGGCCGTGGTGGGGCAGGGCTGTTGCCTTGGTTGGCAGTGGTTGATCCGAGGCTGCGAGATAGGCAACATGGATCTGGAGAGTGGTGGAGGATGCGGTCGACGGTGCACAGGCAGAGGGCCGACCTAGTCCGCGTTGGTGCTTGCCGTCGCATTTGTGCCATCTGTTCTACTGCTTCGTTGTGTCGTCGGTCCGAGTTGGCACCCGTGTTGTTGCTGTGCCGTTGGTCAGAGCGACACCGGTGGCCTTGGGTATGGCGGCGTCAGGGCTCGTCTTGACCAAGGTCGAGGACTAGTGTCGGGGCTTGCTTGCCGGTGTCCGTCGGCAGCTACTAGGCCGTGTCCCCCGGTCCACAGGGACTGGCTGGGGATGCAGGCGTGGACACCTCCTACGGTGGAAGCGATCACCCAGGCCTGGTGGCTGATGCCGGGATAGGAGCTGAAGGATGTGTCTTCCGCTCTTCCCATCGTGGTCTGTGCGTTGCTATGGTGATGGTTGGCGGTGACTCGGGACATGGATGCCGGGCGGCGGCCCCGGAAGGTGGTCCGTATGGTGGCTTTCCGGCAGGTTCCATAGCCGCGGTGGTGGCTACGTTTCTCGGTCGCCTGGGCGGCGAGGGCTGTAGCAAAGGGTGGTTCGGGTGCACTTTCTGTTGCCCAGATCCAGATCTGGACGCCGGTTCGTGTCGTGACTATTCTGGGTGCTCTATGGTGGCACATGTCAGCTGCCGAGCGAAAGCTTCGTGCTTTGACACTGGCGACGACGACATCTATGGGTGCCGTTATCTTTTTGAAGACGCCATCATGGTTCTTATCTCCGTGCTAGAGTCTCCGGGTGAAAACTCTTGTCCATCTTGGGCTCGGCAGCGGCGGTGCTCGCGTTTCCCTCTTAAGGGCATTGTCGTGGAGGCTAGGTGTCCTGGGTCGTGTCATGGAGTTGTAATCAGGTAGTCGTGTGCTAGTTTTTTGGCAACATAGTCGCATGCGTTTATGTTGGCCAGTTATCTAGGGATCTGTTGTCTTAAAGGACCACCTCACCACATTGTATCATTCGGTCATGTAACTTTGACGTTATTGCTTTATATATAAAGTGGGACAAGAGCCTATTTTGAGATTAACCAAGTCATCGTAGACGCTTCGTAGTCAATAAAAACATGTCTTCCCAGTAAACGAACACCGTCGAAAAACCTAAATTAAATTATTAAAAAACACTAGCACGGATGTCAAATCTAATACACCATGATGGGCTGATTCCACCAAAGAAACAGCCGTCCGCGCTACGCTCGGTTTGCTGGTGAGGTTTCATTGGCGCTTTCACTTTCAGTCTCGGGGTCATACTCGTATGGATTTGGGCCAGTTCACAAAACTTGTTTCGCAGGCGGCAGGTGAGACACTAGTGTTAGTCACGCCAGTCAAACCGACCGGTCTTCGTATGCAGTGGCACAACAAGATGCCGTGTGTTGACTCGGAATTCCTGTCCATACACCTCATAGTCATATGTCTCCTCCACGGTGGTTGCAAATGCTCGTGCTAGCTTTTGCAATTTGACGCGAGTCTCTACCCACCGATATATTTGACGGATGATTTATGTAATTTTAAAGCAGCCCATAAAAACACATGCATCCATGTTCAATCACATTGGTCACATCGCCCTCATCTCCGAACCCTAGCTCGTGCTTCGTTGGGTGGTGACTGCGTCGATCTGGCGAATACATTTTCCTTGAGCCTCTCCATTTCGACGATGTCGACTACATCAGTGTCGATGTGTCGGTGGGGTAGACTCATGCACGGGTAGTGAGGTTAGGATATGTATGGTTTGTCGGCATAGTGGCGACGGCGGCGACTTCTCTTTGCGTAGTGCCACATCTGGTGATGAGGTGAGGGTGTATTATTTTGTTAGGTTTGTATCTTGAATCTTTGGATCTTCTAGCAACAAAGGTTTCTTTTCTAGGGTGTTGGTTCGGCAAGTTCACGACATTGATGATTTCTTGTTCCCTATCAACAGCGACTGTCGAGCTCAGGCAAGTAGATATGATGTGTCATTAATTTGTTCGCCGGTAAGAAGAGGATCGACCAAAGGAAACTTCATTTTTTTCTTCGTGAAATTGTATATTTTTCCCAAGGTGTTTATCTGATAGTCCGAGTCACTCAGTGTTTGACTGTACCACAGGGAAAACAAATAATTATTTCCAAGAGGTTTGTGTGTATGTTAAAATTCCTCTGAAATGTAGTGTAAATGAACCCTGAGAAAAAATTTCAATAGGATTCAATCATACAAATCAAATGACCAATATAGACAAAATTCCTATGAAAACCTTTTGAATGGAAGGAGCCCTTAACATTATTGCTTTACCTACCCGTGGTACCCATGGCAGGTGGCTCCATGACTGCGTCCTGCCATGGTATGGTACCCATGGCAGCCGCCTGGTTTGACGCATGTGCTGCCAGTGGCAGACCAGATCTACGACGGTCCTAACACGGAAGAATTCTGTCGTAGAAGACTGAGGGAATGACGCACGAGGTTTTTCCTAGGGTGACGTGCAGGGGTTTCGTTTTCGAAAATGCTTCACACGCGACGGTGTTTGAACGATAACTGCACGACCGAGGGATCCAGCGGCCGCTGCTGGGCTGTGCTCGACATTCTTCGGCTGGATTTAACCATCGTGCACAAGTCGTCCAAACTTTGTCGTCCCCGTAGCATCGTCGTTGTTTTTTGTTTCGTTTCGCTCTCGTCCGTGGACTGATTGATCGTGCTTGGACTCAATCCCATCCTCTCGTCTCGAGAGCAAAAGCGACAAGGAGAACGATGCCAGCAGGGCAGGTGGTACGCTTCGTGTGAACGTTACTGGCAACCGGTGGTCCTCGACCTCGACATCGACCGGTGGCGCTCCACGCCGGGATCGTGATTCACCAACGATTCTTATGTGTGTCGCGCGCGTCGCCGTCGTTGGTGGAGCTAGCATCGCCCGCCACAAATAGACTCGATCTTCTTCTTCATGCACCTTTTCCCTTTACTTTTTCCTTTGCTGGTGCAGATAGTTACTCGACGACCGAGACAGATTTGGGTTTTTGTTCACCACCGGGTGCCTAATCTTAGCAACCGATGGGAGGTACACATGCGAAACTTGCATATCTAATGGAAACCGGTGTAGATTCTTGGTTGCGTGCCGGAGGCAAAGTGAAAAAGGAACAATTTGGGGCATGCTTTCGTGCTTGGTCCATGGGCTTGTCTAGTTTTACTGCCGCGATGTATCAACGCGGAAAACGGATCGTCCCCTTTGTCTTAGTTGATGATATGGATTGGATCATTGGACCATGGGCTGGGTTGTCTGCTACCTGCTTTCCGGTTTATCAGGTCCACACACATCCCTAGGTCGACAATCTATCAGCATAATATGCAGTTCATATTTATACTGATATTAGAGCAACTCTAGCGGATCCCGCAAAATGCCTACCGCAAAAACGCGTTTGCGAGTCACAAGAAACCGCTATTTACCATGTTGGCGCTAAAGACAGATGCAAACCATTTAATGGACCGTAAAAAGTATATTCACGGAATATGCTTTTTACTGGTCGCTATGAGTTACGCTCTTTGCGCCAACAGATCCCCGCAAATCATCAGCCCGCAAATCTCAAATTCAACATAATCAACAATCGAAAACAAACTGAATTATTCAAATCAAACATAAAACAATAATCATCCGCATTACAAATAATTATTCAAATCACCGTAGCAAACTTAAAATAATGCAATAGAAATCTTGTCATGAATACAAATACAAATGAATACAAAAAATAGTCACTGCCCAGCCATTTGCCAATGGTGCTCAATGAGATCTTTCTGAAGTTGAAAGTGTGTGTCCGTATTTTCAATCTCCTTGTATGTCCGAAAAAAAGCTCTAATGCGGTTTGGGTCTCTAGCTGGTTTGACACGGCTACCCACATTATCGTAAAATAATTCTAATTCTATTCCTCTCTCATCTTCAAGAATCATATTATGCAGGATAACACAGCAAGTCATGATGTTCTTCAGGGTTTTCTTATCCCAAAAACGAGCAGGACCTCGGACAATGGCAAACCTAGATTGCAAAACACCGAATGCTCTTTCAATGTCTTTTCGGGCTGCCTCTTGCACCCTTGCAAATTCACATTGTTTTTTTGTTTTGGGTTCTTTGATGCTCTTGACAAATGTGCACCAAGGAGGATATATACCATCTGCAAGATAGTACCTCTTTGTGTATTCATGCCCATTGATAGTGTAGTTGCAAGCAGGAGCATCACCACTAGGAAGCCTAGCAAACAAATGAGAGCGTTGCAACACATTGATATCATTGAGTGTGCCGGGCATACCAAAAAAGCAATGCCAAATCCATAAATCCTCGGATGCTACGGCCTCTAGCTCAATTGTTGCATCACGAGACTTGCCACAATACATTCCTTGCCAAGCCTTGGGGCAATTTTTCCAATTCCAATGCATACAATCAATGCTACCTAGCATCCCATGCCAACCTCTCCTCTGATTAGCTGCCATCAATTTCTTTGTGTCATCTTCATTTGGTGTCCGAAGATACTCGAGACCAAAGACACGGACAATCACTTTCGCAAATCTACGCACATACTCAATTGTGCTATCTTCACCAATGCGAAGATACTCATCGACATAGTCAGCCGGAACGCCATATGCAATCACCCGCATAGCTGCAGAGATTTTTTTGATATGCACTAAATCCCTTTAAGCCCGCGACATTCCTTCTCTGAGTAAAATACCGGCAATTTGCCTCGCAAGCTTTAACAATTTTCACAAAAAGGGATCGGCGCATTCGGTACCTTCAGCGGAAGAGGTGTGCAGGATATGTAGGATTCTCCGAAAAATAATCTTGCATCGACATCTCGTTTCCAATATGGCGATTCCGCGGAATGCACAGACGCCCGACAGTAGATCCTCGCCTCCTCTTTCGGTACTCGTCTTCATGCTCCTTCACGGCAAGCGCCATGACCAATGTTTGCTGCCGAAAGGTCGCAAGCATGGTCTCCACATCCGAGTCGTCCGAATTGGACGAATCGGATAGCAAGAACTTCTCGCACGGGGTCAACTCCATCTACACGCACGCACGCCGGCGCGTCAATCTACTACACAGATCGCGAAAATCACAAAAAAGGGACTAACCGGTGGCGAGTGATCCGGGGGGCGGCGACGAGGGTGGTGCGCTCGGCGATGGTCGATCCCAGCGACGACGGCAACTGGAGGCGGCTCTTCTCGCCGGATCCCAAGGGGCGGTGCAGCGGCTCGGCGCGGGAGGGTGTGGGGCGGCCCCGCGGAGTGATTCCGCCCGCAGATATGGCCGGAATCGCCGGTGGCGGGCGGGCGGAAGCAAGGCCAGGCGGCGGCGGAAGGAAGGGGAAAAGAGCCCGAGCTGAAATGTCCCTCCCGCCAACTGCTTCTCTGTGATGCAGGGCACCGCAGCCGCGAGGGGGAAACCTGCGTTTTCCCGGGTTGGGTCCGGAAATTTGCCGCGCCCCCTAAAAATTTTTGCGGGCCGGGGCGGGATGCGGGGTCTGGTCGGGCAGACTTTCCGGCCCGTACCCGCATTTTGGCGGTTATTTTGCGGGTCGGGGGCGGATGCGAGGTCTGCTAGAGTTGCTCTTAGGGCATCTTCAACCACAACCCGCAAATTTTCTCCGGCATCCATCTACGGATAGGGGGGACCAGTCCGTGGACACGGATGTGGGAGGCCGCCATCCAACGGTAGCCGCATACATTTGACAACAATTTAAACAAACCGGACGAAATTCAATCAAACATGTCGGATTTCATATAAACACGACCGGATTTCATTTAAACATGACGGATATCATTTAAATATGACAGATTTCATTACATTTACATTAACTAAGCGGAGCTCGTCCAACTAGGTATAAATGGTCGCCGACGCCCATTCCCATGTCCGACCATGAACCAAGAGAACCGAGGCTTCACCATCTCTAGTTCCACCTCGTCGCTCTCCAGCTCCGTCTCCATACCCTCCGTCTTCAGAGGCCTAGGAAGTGAAGCTGTCCAGCTCCACATCGTCGCCAAGTGACTAATCGGTCAATGATGTTGAGCCCACCATGCTTGGCATCGATGGGAGGGGAGAAGCAGCGGCCTTCCTAGGACCACAACAGCGGTGCCTATCATGCACTACTCTTCCTCGCTACCAGCGGCTCCCACGGACGTGCCAACTTCGTGGTCGTCGCGGTGGGGCACGGACTCGGCGATGTCCTCCTCCTCCTCATCGGTCTCGCTGAGCACTGCCTGTTGGGGAACACAGTAGTTTCAAAAAAATTCCTACGACCACACAAGATCTATCTAGGTGATGCATAGCAACAGAGGGAGAGTGTGTCCACGTACCCTCATAGACCGAAAGCGGAAGCGTTATGTAACGCGGTTGATGTAGTCGAACGTCTTCGCGATCCAACCGATCAAGTACCGAATGCATGACACCTCGGCGATCTGCACACGTTCAGCTCGGTGACGTCCCTCGAACTCTAGATTCAGCTGAGGCCGAGGGAGAGTTCCGTCAGCATGACGACGTGGTGATGGTGATGATGAAGTTACCGGCGTAGCGCTTTGCCTAAGCACTACGACGATATGACCGAGGTGGAAATCTGTGAGGGGGGCACCACACACGGCTAAAAGATCAACTTGATCAACTTGTGTGTCTATGGGGTGCCCCTCCCCCATATATAAAGGAGGAGAGGGGAGGCCGGACGGCCCTCCTTGGCGGGCCCCCAAGAGGGGAATCCTACTAGGACTCCAAGTTCTAGAAGGTTTCCACCTAAAGGGAGAGAGGGGGAAGGAAGGAGAGGGAGAGGGGGCAGGAAAGGGGGGCGCTGCCCCCCTTCCATATCCTATTCGGACTCAAGGGGGAGGGGCACGCAACCTGCCCTGGCCGCCCCTGTCTCTCTCCACTATGGCCCATCGAGGCCCATTAGTTCCCCTAGGGGTTCCGATAACCCTCCGGCACTCCGGTTTTATCCGGAACACTTCCGGTGTTCGAATATAGTCGTCCAATATATCAATCTTTATGTCTTGACCATTTCGAGACTCCTCGTCATGTCCGTGATCATATCCGAGACTCCGAACAACCTTCGATACTGTTGGGGAACGTTGCAGAAAATTAAAAATTTTCCTACGGTTTCACCAAGATCCATCTATGAGTTCATCTAAGCAACGAGTCAAGGGAGTGAGTTTGCATCTACATACCACTTGTAGATCACGTGCGGAAGCTTGCAAGGGGATGGTGATGATGGAGTCGTACTCGACGTGATTCAGATCACCGATGTCCAAGTGCTGAACGGACATCACCTCCGCGTTCAACACACGTGCGGACGGAGACGTCTCTCCTTCTTGATCCAGCAAGGGGAAGGAGAGGTTGATGATGATCCAAAGAGCACGACGGCGTGGTGGTGGATGCAGCAGAACTCCAGCAGGCTTGGCCAAGCGCCTACTGGAGGAGGACGAGGTGTAGCGGGGAGGGCGCCAAGGAAATGGTTGCGGCCGCCTCCCCCCCTCCTTATGTAGGCCCCAGGGGGCGCCGCCCCGGGAGATTGGATCTCCCAAGGGGCGGCGGCCAAGGGGGGGAGGAGTGCCCCCCAAGGCATGTGGTGCGCCCCCCCACCCTAGGGTTTCAACCCTAGGCGCAGGGGGTGGGCCTAGGGGAGCGTACCAGCCCACTATGGGCTGGCTCCCCTCCCACGTCAGCCCACGGGGCCCTCCGGGATGGGTGGCCCCACCCGGTGGACCCCCGGGACCCTTCCGGTGGTCCCGGTACATTACCGGGAGACTCCGAAACTTTCTCGATGGCCGAAAAACCACTTCCTATATATTATTCTTTACCTCTAGACCATTCCGAAACTCCTCGTGACGTCCGGGATCTCATCCGGGACTCCAAACAACATTCGGTATGCTGCATACTCATATTCATACAACCCTAGCGTCACCGAACCTTAAGTGTGTAGACCCTACGGGTTCGTGAGACACGCAGACATGACCGAGACGACTCTCGGGCAATAACCAACAACGGGGTCTGGATACCCATGTTGGCTCCCACATGCTCCTCGATGATTTCATCGGTTGAACCACGATGTCGAGGATTCGATCAAACCACAGATACAATTCCTTTGTCAATCGGTGCGTTACTTGCCCGAGACTCGATCGTCGGTATCCCAATACCTTGTTCGGTCTCGTTACGCAAGTCACTTTACTCGCATCGTAATGCATGATCCCGTACAACACCTTGGTCACCTTGAGCTCATTATGATGATGCATTACCGAGTGGGCCCAGAGATACCTCTCCGTCATACGGAGTGATAAATCCCATCCTCGATCCGTGTCAACCCAATGACACTTTCGGAGATACCGTAGTGCACCTTTATAGTCACCCGCCACGCTGTGACGCTTGATACACCCAAAGCACTCCTACGGTATTCGGAGTTACATGATCTCATGGTCGAAGGAAGAGATACTTGACATTGGCAAAGCTCTAGCAAACGAACTACACGATCTTTGTGCTATGCTTAGGATTGGGTCTTGTCCATCACATCATTCTCCTAATGATGTGATCCCGTTATCAACGACATCCAATGTCCATAGCCAGGAAACCATGAATATCTGTTGATCACAACGAGCTAGTCAACTAGAGGCTCACTAGGGACATATTGTGGTCTATGTATTCACACGTGTATTATGATTTCCGGATAATACAATTATAGCATGAATAAAAGACAATTATCATGAACAATGAAATATAATAATACTTTTATTATTGCCTGTAGGGCATATTTCCAACAGTCTCCCACTTGCACTAGAGTCACCAATCTAGTTACATTGTGATGAATCAAACACCCATAGAGTTCTGGTGTTGATCACGTTTTGCTCGCGAGAGAGGTTTAGTCAACGGATCTGCGACATTCAGATCCGTATGTACTTTGCAAATTTCTATGTCTCCATCTTGAACATTTTCACGGATGGAGTTGAAACGACGCTTGATGTGCTCGGTCTTCTTGTGAAACCTGGCTCCTTGGCAAGGGCAATAGCTCCAAAGTTGTCACGAAAGAGTTTTATTGGCCCCGATGCATTGGGTATGACTCTAGGTCGGTGATGAACTCCTTCACCCAAATCGCTTCATGCGCTGCCTCCGAGGCTGCCATGTACTCCGCTTCACACGTAGATCCCGCCACGGCGCTCGCTTGCTTGCACCACTACCATCGCTCCACCATTCAACATATACACGATCCGGTTTGTGACTTAGAGTCATCCAGATCCGAGTCGGCTAAGCGCCGACGTAACCCTTTACGATGAGCTCTTCATCTCCTCCATAAACGAGAAACATGTCCTTTGTCCTTTTCGTACTTCAGATATTCTTGACCGCTGTCCGTGTTCCTTGCGGGATTACTTTGGTATCTTGCTACCAAACTTACGGCAAGGTTTACATCAGTCAGTACACAGATGGCATACATAATAGATCCTATGGCTGAAGCATAGGGATGACACTCATCTCTTCTTTATCTTTTGCCGTGGTCGGTCGAGCTAAGCTCAATCTCACACCTTGTAACATAGGCAAGAACCCTTCTTGGACTGATCCATTTTGAACCTTTTCAAAATCTTATCAAGGTATGTGCTCAGTGAAAGACCTATGAGGCGCCTCGATCTATCTCTATAGATCTTGATGCCTAATATATAAGCAGCTTCTCCAAGGTCCTTCATTGAAAAACATTTGTTCAAGTAGGCCTTAATGCTGTCCGAAGTTCTATATTATTTCCCATCAAGAGTATGTCATCTACATATAATATGAGAAATGCTACAGAGCTCCCACTCACTTTCTTGTAAACGCAGCTTCTCCATAAGTCTCAAGATAAACCCAAACGCTTTGATCATCTCATCAAAGCGAATGTTCCAACTCCGAGATGCTTGCACCAGCCCATAAATGGATCGCTGGAGCTTGCATACTTTGTTAGCGTTCTTAGGATCGACAAAACCTTCCGGCTGCATCATATATAGCTCTTCCTTAAGATGTCCGTTAAGGAATGCCGTTTTGACGTCCATCTGCCATATCTCATAATCATAGTATGCGGCAATTGCTAACATGATTCGGACGGACTTCAGCTTCGCTATGGGAGAGAACGTCTCGTCGTAGTCAATCCCTTGAACTTGTCGATAACCCTTAGCGACAAGCCGAGCTTTATAGATGGTGACATTACCATCCGCGCCCGTCTTCTTCTTAAAAATCCATTTGTTTTCTATTGCTCGCCGATCATCGGGCAAGTCTGTCAAAGTCCATACTTTGTTTTCATACATGGATTCTATCTTGGATTTCATGGCTTCAAGCCATTTGTTGGAATCTGGGCCCGCCATCGCTTCTTCATAGTTCGAAGGTTCACCGTTGTCTAACAACATGATTTCCAGACAGGTTGCTGCACCACTGCAGTGCGGAACGTGTCCTTGTGGACCTCTGAAGTTCAAGAGCAACTTGATCCAAAGTACCTTGATCATCATCATTGGTTTCCTCTTGGTTGGTGTGGGCATCACAGAACATTTTCCCGAGCTGCACCACTTTTCCGCTCGAGAGGTAGTACTTCATCGAGTTCTACTTTCCTCCCACTTACTTCTTTCGAGAGAAACTCTTTTCCGAAAGCATCCATTCTTGGCAACAAAGATCTTGCCCTCGGATCTTAAGTAGAAGGTATACCCGACGCTTCCTTAGGGTATCCTATGAAGACGATTTTTCGACTTGGGTTCGAGCTTTTCCAGTTGAAGTTTCTTGACATAAGCATCGCATCCCCAAACTTTTAGAAACAACAGCTTAGGTTTCTTCCCAAACCATAATTCATACGGTGTCGTCT